>JASUDE010000196.1:0-31198 GCA_034509685.1 Colletotrichum cereale
TTTAATGGGCTCTCCCGAGAACCAACCTGCTTCTCTTCCTCCTCGCCCCCCCGTCCCGTTCTTCCTCTTACGTTGATCGGTTTCTCCCCCCCCGCCCTTGCACCAAGTTTTACTCTTCCTGTACACCATCTTTGTTCCCCCCGTGCGTGTGTGTACGTGTATTCCGAGAAAGAAAGGAAGGAAAGGAAGAGAAAAAAACGCCCTCCCCTCTCACGCTCGGCCTGCCGCTCCCTGGCTCTCCAGGGCGCGACGTGTGTGTGAGACCTTATCTTCCCCCTCCGAGTGTACTACTGTGTACTGTACCTGGCGAAGAAAACACGAAACCGAGGAGAGAGAAAGAGAGAGAGAGTGGGAGATAGAGGAAAGCCCTCCCGCAAGTAAGTACACAGTTCTATTCTTTCCCGCCCGTTATCCCCCCGTTGCTGGGGGTTGGCTGTCTGTCCCGCATCGACTCTGTTGAAGAGCTTTTTTTGGTTTGCAAAGGCCGAGAGAGACAGGGAGCAACTGCGCCATGGCGACGAGAAAAAAACCCGGCGAAAAGAGAGACAGAGAGCGAGAGAGAGAGAGAGAACAACAAAACCGGACACCGAAACCCGGAAACCCTTTTTTTGCGATGTGCGTCGGACTCGGAAACCTCGACCATCCCGCCATATATTCGATGCGCGCCCAACGGTTACCGACATCAACACCACTACAGAGCTGGGCTGCCAGACACACGCACACATACACATCGTCATCAAGAGGAACAAGAGGTACGGGGGCGGAGCGCTTGCAACAGAAGCTGGAAAAAGCAACGACGGCGGACGGTCTCGGCTTGCGCTTTTTCAAGGGACACCGAGGAGAGAGGAGAGAGTTGCAAGGCGAGACATTCATGTCTCACGCTATGCGGTCCAGCTCCAACCGCTGCTACCATGCGTGTCCCGCCCCGGCCGCCATCATTGCGCTCTCTCCTCGTCTCTTCAGTGCTTCACCGACCGCCGCCCGCACCTGGAGACGACGGAGCCATGAGGGACGCTACCCTGCGTTACGTTACCCCCCCTTACAGCTAGGGGGGACCAGCACCGTCCGACTTTGCCAAATTAAGCACCCCGCCTCCGGCTTTCCTTGTTTCCCAGACCCGCCAAACTCTCGCTCTCTGCTCCGTGTTTCTTATCGTCGTCGTCGTCGCGGCCGTCGCCCCTTTTAGCCCATCCACAGCAGCAGAGTCTTGGATGCTGCCAACTAGCTTCTATCCCGACCAAACTGACTTGATCTCCTTCGTGTTCCTGTCGCTGACCGCCGGTCTTCCTTGATGCCAGCAGTACAATAGAAATCCGCCGCCACTTGGCTCCTTGCGCCGTGTACGAGCTGTTGGAGTACGTCAAAGTATGGACGAGCTACGCTTTCGATCTCAGCCACCCCCCCGTAACGATTCCACGATGAACACGCTCGTCTCGCCCCCGCGGAACGGCAATCGCCTTCCGCAGCCTAACCAGGCAGCCCACGACGGCCGAGGTGCCCTGCCTCGCCGCTTCACCACCGACTCTGGGCGTGTACCAACATTGTCTTCCATTACCAGCCAGCGCGGCCCTGACCTCGGCGGTCAGGATTACAACAACGTATGTTTCCCCTCTTCGTTGGGCTGCTGTCTCCTCTGCGCGCCTTGCTGCGCAGTTTCCTCGACGGCGCGCGCGCGCGCGTCTTTGCTCGAACGCGGCTGACGCTTGTGTTTCCCAGACTCTGCACAAAGTTCAATTGGTACGTGTGGGCTTGGCCGTTCCGCCGTCGAACCTTGGTCTTGCGACAGACGGCTGCTCGCAGGCTCTGCGATGCCGCGCCAGAACGATCAAAGAAAGGAGAATGGCCCCGAAGCTAACAAACGGCGCAGATTGAGAAGAAGAAGATTGAATACGAGAGACTCCGTGAGCAGAGGCGCCGTTTCGAGATGGAGATGCAGAAACTGGAGGAGGCGCAGCGTCGCGAGGAGATGGAGCTCGCCAAGATGCAGGACGACCTCCGCCACGGCCACCAGTCGGAGCCCACGACGCCCCCCGAATATCACGAGTCCTCCGGCTTCCCTACCATGTTCTCGCGCCCCAACCGATACTCGACTTCGAGCCTGACCTCGCCTCCCGGCCTCTTCAACCGCCCCGGCCGTTCGGGCTCGCAGCTCACCTCGCCCCAGTCGACCCTGATGCAGTCCCGCTTCAACTTCGACGACCACATGCCGTCCCGGTCCGTTCCCGGATCCCGCAGAAACAGCGATGAGGATGAGAAGGAGGAGGCTGTCCGCCAGGACCCGACTAGCCATCGGTCCTCCAACGCGTAAGTGCCGTGACCCCCCCGTGTTGTATGTTGTGCAATTTGTGGACAAGTCGTTGGTGAGTATTTCGGTCTGGTGAAATGTGGTAAATATGACCCCTCGGAGCTGGTGAGAATGTTGTTTTTGGGTCGAGGGAACGTCAACTCGAACCCCGCAGCAAACCTTGCTCTCTTCTGATGATCGTTCTTGCCTTGGAAGACACTGCGGATGAAGGCGCTTCAAGAAGACGCGCGTGGCTCCTTCCATCGAAGCTCAAAGTTGGGCTCCTTCCTCCAATTGTCTCCTTCCTTCCCCTGCCTCCTTCCACCTGCCTCTGAACCGCCTCACCTGCCCACCCACCATCGATAAAAGGCAAGCTCCAAACCTTGGACCTCGATCTCTCGATCTCAGAGATACACAGCCACTTCAGATCGCACCACCTCTTCTCTTTCAAGCCACACATATCAACCAAGCCCCTTCGCACCCTACTTCTCATCCATCTTACAGCATCAGTGAATCAGTCTTTGACTTTCACTCTGACTATTCACTTCACTCGCTTGTTCCGAACTCGCAACAACGCATCTCCTGACCTGTTCAAACTCGTCGTTGCAAATTCACAATCTTCGGTCCAGCGTACCTGCCCTCGGCCGTCTTTCATTCACTCTTTAATCTTCAACTCCGCAGTGATCAAAGGCTTTCTTCCTGCAGGCCTTTCTCACATTTCCTTCCTCCACAAACAAAACCGCGATTTGTCCACAAAGTGATACATACTTACCACAGCAAATCAAGCTTCCAATTGAAGCAATGGCTGACTCTGGTTCTCCCAACAACAGCTACAACCGTTACTCGATGCCAGTCACTCGCTCCCGCACTGGTCTCTACGGTGCCGACCTCGACCAGACCGGCACTGCCCGCTTCCTCTTTGGTGAGGAAGACACTTCTGGTGACAACAAGTACGGCCAGAACAACGGCGACGACAACTTCCCGACCTTGGTTCGCCGCGACGATCAGATGGTAAGTCACACTCTTTGCACACACCCTTCCCACTCAAACACCAGCCTTCTTTCTATTTTCCCTCCGATGCATGAAGCCAGTGCCAATCAGGGCCTGCATGAGTTTTCTCACTGGCAGGCTGAGGTTAAGTGTCTCAAGCCACTTTCTCAGAGACGGGAAGGTGCAAGCCTCAAGCTGCAAGCCGCAACCCGAAAACAACCGCTCTTGCACCGGTATCTGTCTTCAACCTCACCCCCTAATTCACCCTACCTACCTTCCCAGAAACCCTTTTTCTGTTTCCCTACTCCTTTCCGTTTCTGTTTCCCGATTCTCCTCCTTTGACACAGGAGAGAAGAGAAAATCACTGTTTTGTTTCTTCGTTTGTCGTTTCCTCGCTCGCACCTTCCTCCGAGTCAACGGCCAGGGTCAGAGTTTTGCAGGAGTTTTCCAACTGTCGACGTCAAACCCACACCCACCCATTCAACCGTCAGCCTCTGCATCAGTGTTGACATTTTGTTCGCGTCGTATAGCTCTCTGCATCTTCCGCTGCCCTTGATCTTGCCCTATCCCCCTCGCCCGCTCCTAACGCGCCTTCTTCCAACGGTTGGGGCAGTATTAACCGTCACCGCACCCAACAGAGTTTGTCTGCCATCAACACCTCGGCGCTCAACGGAGCCGCTTCTTCTGGAGACATCGGCAAGCGGTCTTCTGTTCGCCACTCACTCGACCTGAAGTTCTACCCCGACGCTCCCTCCGACAACAACCAGAACCCTATCGTCTCCCCCACCGGGAACCACATGATGGCTACTCCTCCCAAGCTGCAGAGCTCCTTCTCTGCCAACGACGTGCCCACCGTTAAGACCTCCAACGGTGGCTTGGTCACCAACAACCATGCTCAGCAGCACTTCCACAACCACAATGCTAGCATTGGTCGCATTCCCGCCGGCGCTGTTGCCGGCCGTCACAGCCGTGAGCTGTCCAATGACAACAGCATGGGCGGCCAACGCGAGCAGGCTGGACCTTACCCCTCCATTCAGTCCGCTCTCCAGGCCAACGCCGCTCCCTTCGGCCCAGGGGCGCCTGGCCAGGGCTTCCCCCACACGTCCCAGGGCAACCAGACCCCCAATGGCACTGCTACTACCGGCCCCGGCAACGGATACGGCGGCTTCTACCCCAGCGGCTACGTCTCGCCCAACAGCAACGGCCCGCCCACCTCTGGTCCCTACGGCGTCCCTCTCCTGGCCATGAGCATGCAGAACATGAACCTCAACAACGGCAACAACATGTACCCCGCCCAGAACTACGCCGGCTATGGCTCGCTCTACACCCCGCAGCCGCAGCAGCAGCAGCAGCCGCCGCCGCCTCAGTCTCAGCCTCGTGACAGCCAGGCCCGGGTCATCCAGCACCGCCGCCAGATGGACAACGAAGGTACGTCGAGTCCTCGGCCTCGTCTCTGCATCGCACCGCTAACATTTCCTTTAGCCATGTCTCGCTACAACGGCCTTGCCCTTGAGAACGTCGGCGGCCAGATCTACGATCTCTGCAAGGACCAGCACGGCTGCCGCTATCTGCAAAAGAAGCTCGAGGAGCGCAACCCGGAGCAGGTCCATATGATCTGGCTCGAGACCAATCAGCACGTCATCGAGCTTATGACGGACCCTTTTGGCAACTACTTATGCCAAAAGCTTTTGGAGTTCTGCAACGACGACGAACGTACCGTCCTTATCCAGAACGCTGCCGCCGACATGGTCCGCATCGCGCTCAACCAGCACGGCACTCGCGCGCTCCAGAAGATGATTGAGTTCGTCACTACCCCCACCCAGATCGAGATGATCATCAACGCTCTCCGCTTCCAGGTCGTTGAGCTCATTCAGGACCTCAACGGCAATCACGTCATCCAGAAGTGCCTCAACAAGCTCAGCGCCCAGGACGCGCAGTTCATCTTCGACGCCGTCGGCACCAACTGCGTCGACGTCGGCACCCACCGCCACGGTTGCTGCGTCCTCCAGCGTTGCATCGACCACGCCTCGGGTGACCAGAAGACCTGGCTGATTGCCAAGATCACCGAGCATGCCCCGATCCTTGTCCAGGACCCCTTTGGCAACTACGTTGTGCAGTACATCATCGATCTCAACGAGCCTTCCTTCACCGAGCCCATTGTCCGCATGTTCCAGAACCGCATCGGCCAGCTGTCGCGCCACAAGTTCAGCTCTAACGTTATTGAGAAGTGCCTGCGCTGCTCCCAGGAGCCTTCCCGCGACATGATTGTCGAGGAGCTCCTGACACCCGGCGAGATCGAGAGACTCCTCCGCGATTCATACGCCAACTACGTCATCCAGACCGCTCTCGAGTACGCGACCCCCCACGGCAAGTTCCGCCTGGTCGACGCCATCCGCCCCATCCTGCCGTCCATCCGTTCGACCCCCTACGGCCGACGCATCCAGGCCAAGATCCAGGCGTTCGAGGGTCGTGGTAGTGCCACTTCCAGCGGCCAGGTCACCCCTGCGGACCCTAGTCAGGGCCAGATCCCCCTGCGCTCCGGTCACAACCGCGCCATGTCCAACAACACCTCCATCATTTCCCCCGGCGGTGCTTTCGGCAACGGACTCAGCGGCGGCCTCAACGGCGCGATGGCGTCCCGCGGCAACCAGGCCAGCTACCCTGCGGCCAACAACGTCACGGTCCCTCCTCCTGGCCCCCAGGGCCAGCGCATGCCTCAGTTCGGCTTCAACGCCCAGCAGCGCACCAACGGAGGTGCCCCTGCCGACACGGGCGCCGGCGGCGAGGCCCAGTGGCTGTAATTGTATTCGACGCGTTGTCGACGTTTTTGGCGCCCGGGATTCCACTTCCAATGGTGCGGAATGGGACGCGGACACTCGACGACGGACACGATGGGCGGCATGATGCTTTCCGCAACGGTTTTCTTTTCGACACAGCACGGCGACAACGCAGCAACGACTTGACGATTCTTTTCCTATGACTGTCTGTGCAAACACCAAAATATCATCCTCCAACCACCATACAACTTCGCAACCCACCCCACCTCTTCATCCGTCGAGCACGGCGGTCTTGCATCTGGTTGCAAGGCCAGCTTTGTGTGTACACTATGGATTCGGGCAGCGTATTGAGTGCCCTCTTTCGGCATTTGCAGCGCAAAACACAAGAATCGCATTCTGCTTCTCGGCAGCCGTCACCAGGTCGGACGGAGCCTCCAATAGGCTTGTACTTGATTCGATGCGACACATCGACATAGACGAAACGCTTTTTCCTTTTCTTCTCGCTTTCCATTTGTCTCTTTCCGCACTTTCCTGCTTGCTCTTCTATTCTCGACGCTCGCTCTTGAGGAAAAAGGAACATTGCCAGCTTTCCTTGGTGCATGGTTGGATCGGGCTCACGACGATGACATGGGCTTACTTCATTCGACGATACGCCAGTTACGACGCTGATCACGAGACGCGCAATGATTGCAGGAAGAGTTGGTTTCTTCCCATTACGAGCTATGGCCTTTGCGGTGTGCTTGCTGCGGGCTCCGTTGGATTGCCCTCCTGAGCGTTGCGATTGATCTCCACCCGAGAGTCATGAATGGAGATGTTCGACTGCACACGCATTACAATGGGGTCAACGTTGGGACATGACAGCATCGGAGGCCTTTTCTTTTATTCTTCTTTCTTTTTCCGCACGTGGTTTGGCATCGTTTTCTGGTTTCGCAATGGGCCGCCTGGCATAGACAGCCAACCCTCCCACGGCTTTCTGACTGGGAGGACAACAGGCAAGGCTGGGAGGTTCATCAAGGGGGACGAATGGGACTCTCGCATCTTCGGGGGGGTTTCTGGAACAGATTCGATTGGCCTTATGCAGATTGGAGAAAGCTTTCTTGAGTGTGTATGAGAACTATAGGGACGACCATGGGCGTTAATTTATTTCCTTCTTGCTTTTTCGGCCGGCGGAAGGGGAGATGACGGGGAGGGAGGATTTGGCTTGGTTTGCGAATGCGCATCAGCAAGTTGCCCACAGCCATAAACCCTACGACCGCGCATGTATTTAGGCAGATGGTCCAAGACAAGGACCTTAAGTTTAAAGAGTTTGCACATTTTCGATGCGCCTGTGAAGTATGACGTGACATGCACTGGATGAAAGGGATTGCGTTTGTGTAGCTGCTATATTTGGCACCTCTCTTGAATAGACTCGGCTCTAGAGAAACACGCAGGCGAAGAAGGGATGGAGCATGTGAAGCGACCGAGAGTCCCCAACAGCGCGACTTGATTGGCCCGCCGACCGGCCTCCCCGCGGTACGACGGGAGGTTCCAGAACAGTACACTACAGGTGGCCAGCGACTGTTGTTGGGTGGGCACAGCCTCATTCGCCTTGGGCAGACGTCGCGCGCGCTCGCGCCAGGAGAGAAAAAAAAAAGGGAAAAAAAGGCCAGACCGCAGTTTCTAGTTGTCGAGGCCTCCTTCCTTGATCTTTTTATTTCCTTCCCTTTTTTCAACCGCTGATTTCCTTCCCCCCCCCCCCTTTTTCTCATTTTCCTCCTTTTGAGACACACCAAACCCCAACTGCGACAACACACGCAAAACCCACATTTTGCAAATCGTCTTCCGAGCTCGCACCTCGTCCTTTTAACTGTTTTGCTTTGCATCGAATTGGAGAGAGAGAAAAAAGCACCCCCCCCCACCACCTCTTAGTCGACGGAAGAGAATCCCCCGTCAACCCCACTCACCCACGCCAAAAGACTCAACTGAGAGAAAGACGACGACAAAAATGACCCGTGGAAACCAGCGCGACAAGGCCCGCGAGGCTGCCCAGAAGAAGGCCGCGGCTCAGGTAAGCCTTATTTTTCGCACCCTTTCGACTTACAACGCGTCTCACGGAGGGGAGGGACTGAAAAGGGGGGGGGGGAGAAGAGGGTTCCCCTGGTGATGTGTCAGACCATCGCCACTCCCCCTATTGGAGTCCAGCCCGCAACGCCGTTTCTGCGCCGCTGCCGCCGCCGCCGCCCATGAGATGTATGGAGATTATTGCGTCTCGCAGTGAGAATCAGGTGAAGGAGGGCCAAGGCGGAGAGTGCACGAGTGTGTCTTTGCTTCGGACGCGGGGGTGAGAAGGATAGGCAGGCGGCGCTGAGACGGGGGGTCGTGTCCCGGCGCAGACCTTCACGGCGCGCGCACATTCATCGCCTGAACACGAGTGAGAAAAGATTGCTGACCGCCTCACCCGCGACGTACAGAAGAAGGGAAACTCCATGAGCGGCACCGAGATGCAGCGGGCCAAGGAGACCGCCGCCGAGATCATGCGGCAGAAGCAGGCTGCCGGTGAGTGTTTTTTCTTCTTCTTTTTTCTAATTTCCGACTTCCCTCCCCTTTCTTTCCCTTCCCCCATCTGTCGACATGCGTGGATCCCAGCCCTGGCCGCGGTCGTGATGCCGTGAGGAAGGGTCGTTTACGGAGAGATGGCCAGGGAGTCCGGAGGGGTCTAAAGGGGTGGGAACTGATGAGATGGAGCACCGTGATGATGGTGATGATGATGAATGCGTGAAATGCTGACGATGTGCGCGCAGCTGAGGCCAGAAAGGCAGAAGGAGCGGGAGGCTCCGGAAAGAAATAGAGCAGAGAGAGGATGGGAAATGTTGATCCCGACATCTCTCTCCCTCTATCTCTCTCCCTCTATCTCTCTCCCTCTATCTCCCTCCCTGTAGGCCAGACGGCCATGGGCTTCCTCGTTGCCCACGCCGCGGTCTCGCAACGCCACCCGGCGCATGTCACGTCGTACACCCACCGCTCACTCTGCTCACACCGGTGGTCGGAGGGACGTAGGCGTGATGAGTAAGCAACGCGGGTGTCGAGACTCGGACCGCGGGGACGGTATGGATTGGGGGGCCAAGAGGCGGTGGGGTGAGAGAAAGAGAGAGAGAGAGAGAGGAGCGAGGGAGAAGACATGGAAAATCACAAAACGACGACAAACGAAACAAATTCACATCACAGGGCTTCCTTTTTATTGTTATACATCGTACACTCTCCTTTTTTCCAAAGCGACGGTAAGAAAGGTGCATTCGGCGCGGGAGGGACATTCTGGGTCGGACAGCGTACTACATACATACACCTTACAGACAGTTGAGAAGAAGAAGAAGACATTCATAAACAAGATTTTCCACACAAAGACGGGGGGAGGAGGAGGAGGAGGAGGAGGAGGAGGAGGAGAAGGAGGAGGAGGCTCGTCCGGGGCCTCTCTGCTCCAAGTCCACTCGCCGGTTCGCTTTGCCTCGCTCCGATGTAGATGTGAGCCCCCCGCCGGCATGGATGACCTTCCCAGGCCGCACATGACTTGGTGGCTTGGGGATAAGTCCCCCCCCGAGGCTAGACGGTCAAGCGGGAACCGCCGTCTCCTTCCCCTCCCGCGTCCGGCACCGAGAGAACCTCCTCCTCCTCTTCCTCCTCCCTTCCGTTCGGCGAACCAACTCCCTCGGGTCGCCCGATCGAGCCCGGCCGAGACGGGACGCTCCCTGCCGCGCGCCCGCCCGGACCGGGTATGACTCGGTCCCTCCTACCCATCCATCACCTCGCCTGGCCTCAAGATGGCACACCACGCCAGAGACGTTGACACACACACACTCACACACACACACACACACTCACACGAAGAAGACGCACCGACGCTGACTCGCCCTCGCTCGTCGGCATCACTTGGGCTGTGTCCGGATGAGACCTCGACCGAACGCCGGGGAGCGAGCGTGTCCCAGACTCCCAGTGCAAACCCCGTCCCATCCCCACTCTCCTTACGATCCCTCACCCGCCCTCGCCTGACGGGGAGGGGGGGGACAGACGCCCCGATCGGTCGATCAAACCGGGTTCTCCTGAAGGTACTTGTTACAGGAACCCAAATGCCTTGCAGAACGCGCGTGACTTTACTATTCTTGGCCTGGCCTCCCACCCTCCCCAGGCACGTTCGTCCTGGCACTCACTCACCCTAGTTGGCAGACCAAATACGTCCAGAACACACACACACACACACACACACACACGCACATTGTCCACATGCGAGATTCAGAAATGCGAGGAAACCTGGTACGTGATCGTTCATCATCCATTTATTCCTATTAGGTGGTTGCGAAAAATCGGTGGTGTTTTTCCATCCAGGAAATACGAACCAGTTCATACTCTTGTTATTAACCCCTAAAACCTTCTCAACCCCTTCCAGACCACCCCTCCAAGAGACGAGGGGAGCGGGCTCGACCCAGGCCAGGCAAAGAAGGGGGAGGGGGGCAAGGAGGTTTCTATCATCCCCGCCCACCCCAGGCCGTCCAGGCCAAAAGGGGGTGGGCTACGACTGTGATTTTCCCCTGCTCCTTTTCCCGTTCTCACCCCGTTTCCGGCTGTATCGTCCCCCGCAACCAAACAGAAATCTACATGATGGAGAAAAAAAAATTGGAGAAAAAAGAGAAAAAAGGTCGTGAGAGCCCCCCGTGTGTGACGTGACAACTCCGGATATGTGGTATCGTTCCCAGCGGAGTGGGTAAAAAACAGCAGTTCTTCCCGGATGCGATGAAAAATGGGGCGTTTGGGAAGAGGCGGGAAAGTGTTTTACACAACAAAGTGTTTCGACGAACCCGTATCTCCCATTTATGCCTCCATCATGTTCATGGGGAGAGAACCGGCCATGCCACCGAAAGAGCCGACTCCCTGCACGTTGACAGCGGGGAACGAACCGGCGGAGCAGGTGACAGCACACACGCAAGCGCCGGCGCCGTTGATCTGTCCGGTGCCCTGCTGGATTCCGTTGCCGGCAGCAGGAGGAGTGGCGGGGGCGGCGGCGGCGGGGGGAGGAGAAGACGCGGCGGGAGGAGCAGCAGGGGCGGCGGCGGGGGGAGTGCCTCCGGTGATGGCGCCGCCAGCGCCCTTGCCCTTCTGGGCGATGGCCATGGACTGGAAGAGGGCCTGAGACTTCTCTGCGGTAGGGTTGATGGAGAAGGTCATGCCCTTTCCGCAGTGGCCGGCTTGGGCGCAGTAGAACCCTGGATTGCATGTTAGTCGGATGACACAGACCGGGCGCGTTCTTCCTTCCTCGCTCCCTCTCTCTCTCTCCCTCTCTCTCGGAACGACTTACACAAAGGCTCGGAACCATTGACTTGCATGGCGAGCTGGGGAGGCGGGTTTATGGAGTTGTTGGGGTTGGCCATGAAGCCGGAGTTCATGCCGCCGGGGAGGGGGTCGCAGGGCTTAGCGAAGCTAGACTGGGTGGCGGTGTGTTTCTGGCTCATGAAGGTGAAGACAACCATGTCACCGACGTTGGCCTTGATCTGGTCGGGGGTGAAAGCGAGACCGGCGGGGCCACCAACGGTAACCTCGAGGGAGAGTCAGCACGCCTGGCAGAATGCAGCCTTAGATATCAACTTACATGGTGAGTGTTCTGGGCAGCAGGAGGAGCGGCGCCCTTGGCAGGAGGGGTAGCAGGGGGGGTAGCAGGAGGCGCGGCACCAGGAGGGGGTGCGGCGACGCCGCCGGCGGGCTGGTTGATGTTGATCGTGGGAGCGCCGGCGCCGGGGTTCGCCCAGATGATGATAACCTCCGTAACCTGGGAGTTGGTGATACCGGCTCCGGCCATGCCCAAGGGAAGGCCGGCGAGCTGAGCAGCTCTCGCCTGAACATCGCGGGGGACCGGGTATTGGTTGCGGGCGGACTTGGCCGAGGCCAGGGCGGCGGCGGAGAGGGACAGTACGGCGGAGAACTTCATGTTGACGGCTGTGTTGGTTGTCGATTAGGGTGTGGACCTTTTGAAATGCCTTCTCTTTTTTCCTTTTTCTTCTCGGAAGATTTACTTTGCTGCGAGACTACTAGAGTCTGGGCGGTCGAAAAGTCGAAAGGGGAATAAACGGGTTAGTGTTGCTGGATGGCGTAAATGGCGAGGGCCTGCTCGTGACGAAGTAGAGTAAACACGGAATCGGAAAGAGAACGAAAGTCACACAAGGAATGAGTGAAGACACGAGGCGGATGAAGAAGAGATGGGGGGGAGAAACAGAAACCCTTTAGGAGTCGAGGGAAGGGGGGGATATGGAGAGCTTAAATCAAGCGAGAGTCGCAAGCATGATGAAGCGCAAGCCATGTTACCTTGTCCGTTCGTTATCCCATATCCTGGCCATTGGACAAGCTAGCGTGATCGAGCGCATGCGTGTATGTGTGTGTGTGTGTGTGTGTGTGTGTGTGTATGCAGAGAGAGGCCTGTCCAGGGCATGGCATGGTATGGCATGGTATGGGATTGCCCCTTCCCGGCCACAACGTCGACCTCGACGAAACAGGAAGAGGAAAATCTTCCGCCAGCCCGTCCTTGGAGGCCAGGAGGGTCTGGAGGGCACTTTGCACCCCGGCCCGACCCAGCCAAGTGCAGCCAAGCGACGCGCCCCCCCTGAAGAACCTTGACCATAGACCATTCTATAAGAGGATTCTACAAAGTACTGCGTGAGAGACGGAGTCGAAGGGGGAGCGGTTCGTTGCTCGGGGACGCAGGGTCCGATTAAGCACGCACAGCACAGGCCCACGGCAGCATTGCCATCCCAAGCCTGGAGCACATTAGGAAAGAAAAAGCCAAGACGAGATGTGGATGGATGTAGGGTGGTAGGGGTTTGCAGGAGTCAGGGTTGGGAGGAACAGGAGCCAGGGGTTGGGTGGGGGGTTTGTCGAAGGGATGAATGACGGATGACGGTGGACGTCCGAGGCTGGGCGCAATAGGCACCGACGGAGGCAACGGGCTATACTGCGTAGTGTAGGAACGATGATGCTTCCGATGGAGCCGCAGTAATGCAGGTGAGAGAGAGTATGGATAGCTTAGTGTGCCACAGGGCAAGACCGATGCTTGGGATGACCTTGTTTCCGCTTTGAAGCTGGGACTGGCGAAGGTCGAAGTCACTCGACCAGGGGGGTGTCGCTGTAAGCAACGGTTGCGAGTGGCCCTCTAGGGGTCAGCAGTCGAGCAGCAGGTACATCTCGCCGGTGTTGAGGAATAGAGAAAGAGAGGGGACGAAAGAGAAAGAAAGAAAAAAAGTCGGATGCCAGCTTTGGCGGGGAGGCTGCACCAGGAGACGGTAGATGCGGAAGCTGTGACAGATTCGTCTCGAGTCGTGTTTTGGCATCTCGCTAAGTGGTCCCCTCCTCCCCCCCCCCCCCCCCTGGCCGCTCTTCCGAAGACGGTGGTTGGCTCGGACCCCAAGCAACGTCGAGCCCAAGGGTTTTGCATGCCACGGTCACGCTGGGCATGGCACCGCTGTTGCTGAGGAGGCCTCTTTCGGACGTCGAGGGTGGGGGAGGGTGTCCTTGGTGAAGCAGAAGACGGAAGACGGCATACCATTTGGAACAGAGGACTCGGCTCCGGTGTGCGGATGTCTCGCGGGAGTCGACAAGTCGTCGTCGATGGGATGAAAAGAAGAAGAAAAAAAAACTGTTGGGTGGGTGGGGGTGGGTGCGCGCTGCACGTCACTCTAAACTAGGTACCTAGGTACCTAGGTACATAGGACATAGGTAAGTACTATTAGGTAGGCAAGGAAGGTACTTGGTAGACCGATAGATTAATTCCCTCCAAGCAGATCTCGCAGCGACCCTCCTGCCCAAAATACCAAAGAATACCCCGAAGGCTTGCCTTGTTCATCCCTTCAGGGCTGCTTCACTGTGGTGAGTTACCTCACTCTCCCGCCGTTCGCTGTCTTGGGAAGGGGGGGATAGTACTAAACCTTAACGTAGCCAATTAAGGTGGTGGAACTTCCCCTGACAAGACATTTTAGTTTGGACTAGCTGCCGAAGCGACGGGATTGCGTCCCACCCTCTTTCCCTCTTTTCAAAGTCATTTCCCACTCTTTCGCACCGTTTGGGCCACATCCGTTCCTGCAGGTACCCAGACTGGATACAACTCTACTTTTCAACCTTGGCTAGTCTCGACTCTCCTGCCAAACGTCAGGCACAAGCTCATCTTAGCGCCCCGGGGGGGTAGCTACATTCTCTTTCCGTCGAAGAAGGAGGGAAAGAGACGACGACGAGACACCATATTCAACGGCACACACGTCGTCCAATTCCCAGATCATCGCTTATGGAAGAGATTGTTCCGTACGAATCATTCAACTCCCAAAAGGTGAGAACCAAAGGCCGCCCCAACACGTACGCCCGTCATACAGCACAGCCTACAGATACCAAGCCAGGTAACGGCGCGTGCCTACGTGTCAGTCAACCATTGATCTCGACGAGGTGCATCGCTCCCGTCTGGTGCCTGGCGTCTGACGTCTGGCGTCTGCATCCATCATCCTTTCCCACATCGGATTCCGGCATTGGTCGGCACGAGTGTCAAAGCATTGCATCGCATCGCACACACGACCCAATCGGGCCTGATATGCCAAAACACCTTGATGCTGGGCGTGCAGTCGCCTCAAACAAGCCTACCCAGACGGTGAAACAGGCCCACCCTTCGTCCTTCGCCTTCCAGTCTCACTCTCGATCTCTCTTCCTCTCTCTCTCTCAACCCCCCCCCCCCTCATGCTCGCCTGCCGGCTTCCACCTCGCTCTGGATGCAATCACGGACGACTCTTTTCCCGGTCCACCTTACCAAGAAGTCCCAAGAGTCGCAGAGATGATGAGAGTGTGGCAGTGGCAGTGGCAGCGGCCAACCCAAATCCGAACCCACCCATCCACCCACCCACACTCGCTCGCACACTCTCCGTCATCCAAACTTTATTGGTAATATTTTGGTTCGTTACTGGCATAACTCTGCTCATCTACCCGCCTACTGCGTCTTGTCAGCAGCCACACCACTGCGACCCCAACTCTCTCCGTCCCATCCCGGCTCTCTTTCTCTCTCTCCCTCTCTCGTAGATCCATGCGCCCTGCTCGTCTGCGGTTCTAGCATGATGCTTCAACCCGGCCAGCAGGCCACCCGTTGATCATCCTAATAGCAGGGTAGCACAAGGCAATCCACGAGCGAGAAAAAGCTAAGCATCTGCAGGTATAACAATAAAGGAAGAAGGAAACACCAATATCCCTGTCACGGGTCCGGCTATCCCACGGCACGCCGCAAATCCAAGTCGCCGGCTGCTCTTCTTTCCAGCACCGCCATCACGTCGGCCAGCTCGCCCCCCCCGCCCAGGTCAAGACCCTTCGCGCAGCCTTCTCCGTGCTAAGGACACTTTCATGTCAAATGGAATTCGCCTTTCCGGCTTCCCGGGCGGGGCTATTGGGCTTGGTGAGTCGCCAAAGAGCCTGGCCTCGACGTCACTTGCAGCCTGGCATGCACAGGTCGGGGGGGCATGGAGCATCGGCCTTCCTTCGAGCCCAGTTCTGTTCTCAAAGCCCGTCCATCCTGGGCTCTGTGCTGGTCGTCCATTACCTCCCGCTGTCTGTAGCTAATTCTGTCGACGATGATGACTCCAGGTCGGAGGATGGCCATGCCCTTCCCATGCATCGCCGGTAGTGGGCCGGCTCGAACAGAATGCCTCCTCCGAGATGAGTACCAAACGCCGCGCAGTACGTGCGCAGTTTCGTTGGACATCAATACATCACCCGTCGAGAAACATTCATATCGCAGGTGCGAACCAAACAATCGGCCAGTCCTGGATTCGAATGCATGCCCGGGAAACGGGTCCTGGGATTGTTCGCGGCCGCGGATCGTTGAGAACGCCTGCACCTCCGCGTTTCCATCGCAATGCCTCGCAGTTTGTTTCCGATCAAGCCATTCCGAGAAATTCGAGAGAGAAACAAGAAAAGAAAAGTAACAAAGCAAAGGTCTACTCTCCAAGTAAAAATTCATCTCAACTGAGTCCCCCACCCCCCAGCCCCATCATACACAACTTACAAGGCATCTTGGTTGCACTTACGCTAGGCCGGTGTCATCTCTTCTGAGCCGGCCGTGCCGTTCTTTTGTCAGGTCTTGGTCCGCCCCTTTCCACCCCGCATGCGGCCTCAAAGACTCGTGGCCTCGCCTGACTTCATTTCCTGGGTTGCAGTAGGAGCGCAGTGAAAATCCCGATCGTCCTTGTATAGCCTACAGGGGGGAGTTTGTTGAAATGAAATAAAACTTCGCCGGGGAACACGCGTGAAGAGAAACAACCAAGCCTAGGCCCCGTCCGGCGGTGAAACAAAACGGCCTCTTGGGTAGCGGTAGTGGACTAGAGGCGCGCTAAAATTCTTACGAAATTGCCTGTCGCAGGCCACGAGGTTGCATCGGGTCCGCCAGCCCAAGTTCCCGGCCACCCCGACTTGGACCGCATTCCAATTCCATAACCACCCCCCCCCCCCCCCCCCCCAGTCCCAAGGCTGGCGCGTGCGCGCGCGTGCGCAAGAGGACATCGGACAGCACGGCAAACCAGAGTAAGATTGATGGGCTGCCACTGGACGTATGACACATGCCATGACCAACCTCAGACAAGGAACCGTGTGGCGCCGTTGCATCATCGGACGATGGAACAGATCTTGTTACAGGACTCGCTCTCCCGCCCGCCGATCAGATAGACTCTCTCGTAGCCGCCCCTCAGGACAGTCAACCTCACCCCATTCCCCACATGGCTTCCTGCTTTCACAGTCGCAGGCCCCAGAAAGCCGCTCAGCCCCGTTCTTCCCGGTCCTCGCCGGAGCCCATCTACTTGGGCTGTTGCTGTTGCTGCTGTTGCTGGCCTTCGTACAGTCCGGTGTAGTATCCGGCATAATACCACGACATCAAGAGTCTCTTCAGGCCCTCGTCTTGTACTGCAACCATGGTCAGTCTCGGCTACTTCATCCTTCCATCCAGGGAGAGAGGGCCGCCGGCCACTGTCATCCCAACAATCGACAACACCGGGAGCGTCCGCCTACCTGTGCCGAGAAGGCTTTGGGGACCCGTTGTCGCAGGACCTGGACGGTTGCCGCCATGGCCCGGGATTGCCTCGGCGAGAGGCGCGCTGCTTGGGTTTGTCTGAACCTGGAGCGAGCAAGGAATACGTTAGTGGACGCGAACAGGATGCATAAAGGACAAGCCAAGCTTTTCTGATCTGCTTTGATTTCCTCTGGGGCCGATGGGTTGTTGTACATCCGTGCTGCTGCCAGCCGCCCCCTTTGTTTTGTTGGCCCCCTCAGCGTCGCCCACGATCTCTGGCTGATCGGCCGCCTCCGTTTGAGCGTCAATGGTCCTGCGGCGATCATGGCATGTCAGTGTTTTCCCCCCTTGGGTGGTTTCCCGTAATGTTCAAAGAATAGGGCTATTCGTACTGGGGCTCTTTCTCCCCCTGAATATCACCGTCTTCTAGCTTGCCCCCTTTGGCGTGGATGCTGTGATACTTCTGCCAAAACGATCAGCTACTGTTCCATGAACGGGAACGTCGCCCGTTATGGGGGTCACTCACCTTGTACTCGCTCAGCGCCTCATTCCATGAGTCTATGAGGACGGAGTCATCCCACATCTCAGCATGCGTCATTTCCATGCTCTTGTCGGCCATGTTGCTGAGCTCGAGCTTCTTTGACAAGCACGGGTCTGAGAAAGCCGGAACGATGGCAACGGCGTAGACCAAAAGCTTGGTCCGTTGATGCCGATAGCAAAGTCTCTGAGCAACGATGGCGATGTCTGCTGAGAGCCTCGGGCTATCGAAAGCAACAGCAACACTGCAGCGATGGGAGAGTGAAGCAGTAGGCTGTGAGACCTAGAAGTGTCTGTCAATGCCTCAGGGCTATGGGAAGAGAGGTTATCCCAAGTCGCTGTTGGTGACTCAGTTTGCTAAGAAATGCCCGATTGCGGCCTGTTCTATTCTGTTATGGAACCTGATATTCCAACCAGCTCCAGGTTGCTTGTGCTGTGTACTGTTAGGATTGTTGTGGTACTAGGTTCGGTAAGTGTGAGAGATTGAGTGCTGTCTTTTGAGCCTGGCTGCGACCAGACAATGCTGACTGCGGAGCGAAGTTCACAGCTGTTGTCGTTGTCGAATTATCAGCCTTAGGTGCTGTGGCTCTTGTTAGAAGAGGTAGACATTAACAGCTTTAACAAAGTAAGGTGCAGTTCATTAATGAGTTTCTGTAGTTGATAGCAGCTGCTTCACAATTAAGGTTAGCGCTGGCGATGCTGGAAGAGGACGGCTCTCTCGCTTTTTCAGCACTGATGCCCCGCTAAAAAAACCGCTGGCTTGGGCAGTTGCAAGCAGCGCGTTAGCGGGGCCTTGGTCTCACCGCCTCCGTGTCGCGGCGGCAGAATCTGGGAAATTTTTAGTTTTTTTGCTTTCGCGCCTGTACTCGATCGTGTGTGGAGACCACTGATTTTCCAAGGGACCGACAACAGTGCCAGAACCAATCGCAAAAATGGCCCCCGAATTGAGAAGAAGAACCAGGTGTAAGTTTGGGTCATGCTGCGTGAATATTATGCCGGTAACTAATCATTTTTAACAGCCGCCACGGCTGCGGCCGAGAAGCAGCCTGCGGAGAAGAAGACGACCAAGGTTGAGACGGTCGAGAAGGTCGAGCCCAAGAAGGTGACCAAGAAGACGACCAAGGTCGAGAAGGTTGAGAAGGTCGAGAAGGTCGCCAAGCGTAAAGGTATGGTTAGACGGAACGCTACACGTGTGGTGCGCATTGGCTGACGAGTGGCGTATACAGCTCCCGAGGAGGCTCAGGCATCCCCCGTCGCCGCGAAGAAGCAGAAGCCCGTCAAGGCGAACGCGAAGTCGAAGAAGTCGAAACCCGAACCTGTCGAGGAGGCCGAGCCCGAGACCGCTGAGGCCGCCGAGGAGTCTGTTGTTGCTCTGGACGATGGCGGCAACTCGGACGAGGAGGTTGACGCCGACATCCAGGCTCTCGCTGCCGGCCTCGATTCCGACGCCGAGAAGGCGCCCGCCGGCAACGGAAGCTTCAAGGAGGGCATGGACGTTGGCAAGGTCCCGAAGCACGCCAAGAAGCAGAAGCAGCTGACGAACGGTAAGAAGGAGGAGCCCGGCGTCGTCTTCATCTCGAGGCTGCCCCACGGTTTCTACGAGCACGAGCTGAAGGGGTACTTTTCACAATTCGGCCCCATCAGCCGCATGAGGTTGGCGCGCAACAAGAAGACGGGTGCCAGCAAGCATTACGCCTTCATCGAGTTCGCCGAGGAGAGCACGGCCGACATTGTCTCCAAGACCATGGACAGCTACCTCCTGTTCGGCCACATCCTCAAGGTCAAGACCGTTCCCCGCGACCAGCTGCACGAGGACATCTGGAAGGGCGCCAACAAGCGCTTCAAGAAGATCCCGTGGTCCAAGATCGCCGCCGGCGAGATCGCGAAGCCCCGGACGGAGTCGGGCTGGACTCACAAGGTGTCCAAGGAGGAGAAGAAGAGGCTGGAGCGTGCCCAGAAGCTCAAGGAGATCGGATACGAGTTCGAGGCTCCCAAGCTGAAGGAGGCCGTCGCGCCGCCGCCGGAGCCGATGGCAGTCGACGCCCCCGAGGAGCCCAAGGCGATCGAGGCCGCGGCGGTCGAGGAGAAGCCCGTGGAGGAGGCTGCTGTGGAGGAGGAGGCGGCGGAGGCTGAGACGCCCAAGTCCGCCAAGGGCAAGGCGAAGAAGGGTGGCCGCAGAAAGTCCAAGGCTTAAAGTTCTTTAATGATATCCCCTCGTCACGAAGTGTTTTCTGTTTGTCTGTCCGTCCGTCCGTCTATCAAAAAGTCTTGTTTTGCATGGGGTATTTATTCTACTGTTTTTCTTCGCTCTGAAGCCAAGTTAAACCAGAACACGCACGGGCATGTATACATCTACAAAATATCAGGGATGGAAGCATGTACGCGCATAGCGAACCCGTCGCACCCATCTGAAATTCATGAGAATTTGGGCAAGCACCGGGATTATGAAAGGCGGATATCGGTCTGCTTCAGCGTCAAAAATGAACAAGTCAATGGGAAAATGCGCTTGTTCGAGTGATATTTCAGCGAAGGGTAAAATATGTGAAGAAGAAAAGAGGAAAGGGAAAAATTTCCCGACGGAGCCGACCCTTCTTGAGGTCGTCGTCCGATAAGATAAGGGTGACTAAGCCCACTGGACCCGCCGCCTGGCCGGGCTTGCGCCAGGTGGCAGCACAGCATAACGTAGCGCAGCGCACCTTGCATCTTGTACTGCGCCATAGGTGATGTTGTATACCGTGCCTCTACCATCCTTATGCAGCTCGTATAGGGTCATCTGACTACCCAAGGGGTAACAACAGATGGAGATTACATGGAGTATATGGTTGGTTGACTATTTTTCATTGTTTCACTCAAATCAAAAATGAAGTCACCCAGATTGCCTAGATCTTCAAAGCGTTGCTCGTGTTAGTCAGTTGACCAGCTGTTCAAGCTGCCGTTTCACATGGTGATTCTGTGCTTAAACACGGTAATAGTTCAAGGCTGAGACTGCGTGCTCTTGTGGTATGATCTGGGGGCCACCTTCAATACAAATGGCACAATCAAACACAAGTTCAGGGGCCATTTCTTTAGTAGCCAAAGTTCAAAGAGTGATGTTGACCCGTGGCAGTTGCGCACTCAGCGGTTAAGCACAATGCCTGGTGCATCCCAGCCAACACTTACCGCTATCGGCATGTTTTGTGGGGCACCTTGACCAGTGTGGGGGACCTGGAGTAGGGAGCAGCACCTCCCGCGTGGGAAGTGAACACGCTCGCTAATTTGCGAACCTAGCTTACGTGGTGTAAGTACATACAAACCCGTCAGGTGCAAACTGTCGACATTTCGCTGCCCTCCCCCCAAACGACCGACCTTTGAGAAAGTAGAGCTTCCTGTCCACGCCCACCAGCTCAAAGGGCTATACGCACCTCCCGATGCATCTGAGAAGTCACCATGTCGGCCGCCGCTCCCTCTACTGATCCGGTTCAAAACGCATCTTCAGGTTCGCCGATTGACTCCCTCCCTCCAAGGCCACCTGAAATGATGCGATGGAATGGGCTAACGTGGATGGTCACCACCTACAGGGAAGAAGAAGGGCGGCAAGAAGAAGAAGAATGCGAACAAGCCCAAGGAACCCATAGAGACGGATAGCGCAACCCCCCAGCCCGAGGATGCTGAGGATGGCGATGATGAACCGGAAACCCCGGTGCAGGTGGCACTCCCTTGATCCCCCTGCCATCTCCACCGAACAGGTGCCTAACCATGTATATTGTTGCAGGCCTCTGCACCCACAGAAGAAGCCAGTCCCGACGAGCCAGCCGACAAAGACACGACGGCCAATGGCCACATCGAGCGACCGACCAGCAACGGACACGCGAACCCCCCGATGGTGAAGGCGGCCCCGGAAGAGCAGCCAGCCAGCTCCGATGCCACGGCAAAGCTGGACGCCCTGACGAGGGAACGAGAGGCGCTGCGATCAGAGGTCGAGCAACTGCGGAAGCAACTGGAGACCATCCAGGAGACGCACAGCGAGACCGTCACGAAGCTCAAGTCGGAACTGGAGGAGACGTCGACGGCGAAGGAGCAGGCGGAGGAAAGTTACGAGGCCCTGCTCGAGCGCGTCAACCACCTGAAATCGACGCTCGGCGAACGGCTCAAACGCGACCGCGCCGAGCTGGAAGAGGCCAAGGAGCGCATCGAGGAGCTCGAGTCGCAAAACGAAGAGCTGCAGAATGACGCGAGGGCGTCCGAAGAGGAGGTGGCCAAGCTCAAGGGGGAGCTCCAGGACACGTCGCGCGAGGCGACGAGCCTGCGCAGCCGCAGCAACCTGTCCCAGCAGAATTGGGTCAAGGAGCGCGAGGAGCTGATGAGGCTCGTGGCCAGCCTCAAGGAGGAGGTGGACACGACGACCAACGCGATGGGCGAGTGGGAGGTGATCGCCATGGAGGAGCGCTCCGTCAAGGAGAGCCTGGTCGAGAAGGTGTCGGAGCTGGAGGAGCAGGTCGCCAACCTCCGGGACGGCTACGAGAGCACGGCGGCCGAGCGGGACAACCAGTCGCAGGTCATTGACAAGCTGCAAAAGGCCCTGCGCGAGATCCAGGACGCGCGCAAGAGGGAGCTGCGGGAGATGGTGGAGACGTCGGAGGAGCAGCTCCAGGCGATGAAGAAGCTCGTGCACGAGGCGGATTCTCGGGCCACCGAGGCCGAGGCGGCCAAGGAGAACCTCACCAAGGAGCTCGAGCGGACGGCGCCGTTCGAGAAGGAGGTCAAGGAGAAGAACCTTCTGATTGGCAAACTACGGCACGAGGCGATTGTGCTCAACGACCATCTCACCAAGGCCCTCCGGTACTTGAAGAAGACGAAGCCCGAGGACAACGTCGATAGGTGCGGTTCCCACCCCTGGCGCTTTTGTTAATGTATTCTCGCCACGCAGACCCCGCTAACTCCCTCTTTCTCTCTCTCTAGACAAGTCGTGACGAACCACCTCATTCACTTCCTGATGCTGGACCGCTCCGACCCGAAGCGCTTCCAGATCCTGCAAGTCATGGCTGGCTACCTCAACTGGACCGACGAGCAGCGCGAGCAGGCCGGCCTCGCCCGGCCCGGCGCGTCCAGCAACAACCTGCGCCTCCCGGCCTCGCCGTTCCACCGCACGCCCAGCACGCCGTCGCTGAGCGCCGAGTTCTTCTCCGAGACGCCCACGTCGGCCAACAAGGAGTCCCTCGCGGACCTGTGGGCGGGCTTCCTCGAGCGCAGCGCCGAGGAGGGGCTCGAGCCGGCCGGCGGCGGCGGCGGCGCCACGCCGCGCGACCGCAAGGACAGCGGCAGCAGCGCGGCGACGGGCCCGACGAGGCCCGATACCCGGGGCGGCGGATAGTGGAGGTCGTCGTAGTACGGGGCGTCGTCGTCGAACCAGTGAGCTCTTTGCGCCGGCCTTGACGACGTGGGGGGGGGAAACCGGTGGCCCACGAGGGAGGAGGGAGGAGGAGGAGGCAGGAGGGGCCAGAGCCTCGAGAGGTTTTGGGTATACCAGAGCTTTCCAAGACTTCTCATACACCCTTCCGAACACTAAAAAGACCATGTTTATATTCACAACCAAAAAAAGAAACTACGCACAAAAACGAAATCCCCTACTATGGCGTTCCGTGTATGTGTATGTATGTATGTGTATGGGAAAGAGAGAGGGAGGGAGGGGGAAAGACACACGGGGTAGGACAGAGGCATTCCAGACGGCGCGCCGAGAGCCTTTTAGCATTGTTAATTCCATTGTCGATTCTCCGCCGAGAAAGAAGATAACAGGGAAGGGGAGACGCATCCTCTCACTCACCCCTCATCCCTCTTCCCGTCCCTTTAGTTATAGATGCGGAATGAACGGAGAGAACGAAGAGGGCTGTTGACAGAGTCATGGACGTGTTGGACGGACGGACAGAGGGGACACGGTCAGATTTGTGGTGACGGATTCCCGCCAACCCCTGAGGCCTAGGCGTATGAAAATCAGAAGAAAAACAACGGGAAAACATAATCTTCTCTTGTGGGTCGTTGCGCATCTATCTATATATATGTATTTATACATCCACCGGGACTTGCTCAGCCAGCCGGGGTCCTGCTATTGTGCGTGTTCTGTTTGCGAGACCCTTTTTTCATGTGGAGGGAAAGCGGGTGCTGCCTCTCTTTCTCTCTCTCCCCCTCTCTCTACGCATGATTCTGTTCCATTGACTCGCATAAAGACACGCAACGCCCCGCCCTACTACGCCTGCGCCGTCCCCTCCGGCAGCTTGAACACCCCCTCGGTGTACATCTCGGCGTCGGCCGTGACCTGGCGGATATTAATGCGGTTCTCGAGCGCGTCGTTGACGCTCTCGACGACCTCGCGCTCCTCCATGGCCTCGCGCACCATCTGGCCCTCGCGCAGCCAGTAGGCCTGGCTCCGGGCGCGCAGCTCCTCGTCGCGGAGGGTGGTGTTCTTGACGATGCCCATGGCGCTGAGCTTGCTCTTGACCGTCGTCAGCGCGCGGTTGCCGGCCTCGATGCGCTCGGCGTCCGAGGGCGGCAGCACAAAGGCGCGGCGCGTGCCGCTCAGGAACAGCAGGGCGCCGACAGCGGCGTCGAGGAGGGCCAGGGCGACGTAGCGCATGGCGCGGGCCTTCCAGTAGAAGAAGTCGAGGTCCTGGAGGCGCGTAGCGGCCGAGTTGGTCGAGTGGTCGTACGAGTTGACGAGGCAGACGTCGGCGAGGGCGAGGGCGGCGGCGGCCATGGTGGCGTGGGGCCGCCAGCGGGCGCCGTCGCGGCCGGTGAGGGTGGCGGAGGTGACGGCGGCGAGGACCATCAGGTTGACGAGGTGCGGGAGGACGATGGCGGGCAGGGCGTAGTAGAAGAAGGACTTTGGGTCCTCGGACTTGCAGAAGGGGCAGTCGGCGAGGGCGTCCGGACCGAGGTGGAAGTACAGCAGGCGGGACTCGAGGCTGACGAAGCGAGCGCGGAGGCGCTCGTCGGCGGCCGACAGCAGGCCTTCGGGCCGGAGGGAGGTCAGGCGGGTGAAGAGCACGTCGACGGGGATCTGCAGGCGGGACTGGGTGAGGGTGAAGACGTTCTCGGGCGCGAAAGGCGGCAGCGACTTGGCGAGGTAGACGAGCACGACGCCCGTTAGGACGGCCAGCGCGCGGACGACGCTGGGCGGGGGGGCGATGGGCTGTGCGCTGTGGCGGGAGGCATCGCGGATGGATTTGTAGGCGGAGATGGCCTTGGGGAGGAGGATCGGGCCGAAGACGAGGAGAAGAGACCGAATCCTGGTGCGCGCGGGAGCGTGGTTAGCATCGTCAACCTTGTTCTGTGTGCGTGGTGGCGCTGCTGGTGGTGGTGGTGATGGTGATGTTGGGGCCGGGCGATGATGTAGTTGGGGGTAGCATGGGGGGGGGGACAAGTGGCTACTACTTACTCTGCCCAGCCAAAGGCCATGATAGGCGACAACGACGACGACGACAACGACTACGGTCGCAGGGCACTCAGATCGTGCACGGGGACTGAGTATGTTCGTAAGGGAAGCTTCTTTAGAGAAAGGGTGGGGGAAAAGAGCGTAAGCCGGTCGTCCTTGAGCTGCGTGTCGATAAGGCTGACAAGCTGTCTTTTTTTTTTTTTGGTAAGTCTTCCGGGAGGTCGGCGCGTAAGGCTAGCCGTCGAACCCAGGGAACACGACACAACACAGGGGGGAGATGGGTTGAGTTTCCCGCCAAGAAGCTTGATGCGGCTTACCTAAGGTGAGATTCTCCCGAGCGTGACTATCTGTAAAGCTAGGAGCTGTTTTCGGGGCAGGGGTATGCTGGTCAGGGTGACGGCACAATGATGTAGCCCCCTGCAGGTACGGGGGGGGGGGGAAGCTCCTACCTATTTTTTGACATTTACGATTTGCGGTTTGCGGTTTGCGACGGCCTCGAGGTAACTTTGGAGGTCATCACCAATATTTCATTGGCGCAACGCGTTCGTTCAGCATAATGATTACGGATTATGCTGCTGCTCCTAGAATAACGTATTGTACAACCAAGCCAGTCGTCCATCGTCGCTGCTTGCAGCGCTTCCCTCTCTTTATCCTCCTTCTCCCTCTCTCTCTCTGTATTGTATTGATGTGAAGAGGCCGTCAAATCTCGCTTTTTTTTGCCCGTCGCCGCTCCGAGTTGGTCGTGACCAACGCCATGCTTCCACTCCGAAATCCGCGAAACAAACTACTTTTTAGTTTTTTTGGTATCCCAACGCCGCCTGATGAGTGATGAAGAGCTGTTGAAAGAAACTCAAAAAACCGGAAACCCCCGCGCGCAAGGAAAAAATAATAATAAGCAAATAAAAGAGCAAGCAAGGCTGATGATGATGATGGTCGGCGGGTTTGCCGATGCTTCATGAAAATGCTGCGCCTCCCCTAAACCACAGAGTGCAGTCGTTGCGTTGCGTGCGCAATCATAGCTTGCGCCCAAACATAAAGGACCCGTACATGCCGCCGACCTCGGCGCGCGCGACAGGGATCTTTCGCATGCCCCAGTTGTCGGCGCCCATCTTCCACCATCGGTAGCCGCGGTCCTGGTCCTTGCTGTGGTCCTGGAGTCGGACCATCCAGCATCGGCTTCCAATCTCCTGTAGGGACCAGCCGATGCGCTCCAGCGTCCTGTTCCGAGACAGGCTCTTGAATGACTGCTCCGAGATCTCCACCACCTCCAGTGGCACCGAGCTCGGCCTCAGCAGCGAGTTCCGGCTCGACAAGAGGTCAACAATGTCCAGCTCGTTGCCCCAGAGATCCGACAGGTCGAGGTATCGCACCGTGTGGGGCTCCTCCTCCTCATCTTCCTCCGTCTTCTCACCAGCCGGCTCAAGCAGCTTCGCGGCGGCATTGACATCCAAGTCGCGTCCGACGGCGAGCTCCTCGAGGAACTTGGTCAGCGGCCGCAGTAGCTCAATGTGCGCCTCGTCCATGCGGCTGCCCTTCAGGCTCAGTGACTTGAGCGTCTTGGGCAGCACGGGGATGAGTTGCGAGACGTCATCCACATCCAAGAGCTGGTGGCTCCGAGCGTCGGTGGCCACGCTTAGGTAGACCAGGTTCCTAACCGCCGGGTGGGTCGCGAGGAAGCTGATGACGTTGGGCGCCGTGAGAAGCGTGCACTTGGCAATGTTCAAGTGGGTGATCCTGGCCGTCTTCGGGATAGACTGCAACGCTCGGTCCGTGATCTTGGTCTGGGCAAGGTCCAGGTGCGTGACGTTGGCCAGGCGCGGCAGAATCTCCTCGAACAGCGCCGACGGCAGCGTCAGGCACTTGTGGAAAGACAGGCGCGTGATGGACAGCGTCTCGGGCCAGTCCATGGCTACGAGGGATGCGAACGAGTTCTTGAACGAGGGTGACGTGCACCCGGCAAAGTCCAGCGCCCGCAGTCGGGGCATGTCGAAGAAGAGCTTCTGCAGCACCTCGGCGCCGAGGTCGTCGTCGATGTGCTCCATGGCCAGGAACTCCTGGAGGTGCGGTGTCAGCTCCAGGCACTGCACCAGCGTCTCGGCCGTCAGGTTCCGAGTGCCCTTGCGCTCGCTGGCGGACTCGAACAGGGTCGCGTTGTTGAAGTGGCTGAAGTCGATGCGCCGCACAATGGTGCCCAAGGCAGGATGCGTCGTGATGTTGGACAGGAACTTGCGGAAGATCCTCGAGTGAGGGATGGTGATGTGCTTGTACAGCGTGTTCAGGGTCGCGGCATGGATCGTCCTCGAGGTCAACAGGAGCGACATGAGGTCGACATTGCGGCGCGCCGTGCCGTACGGCGGGGGGATGTCTAGAACGAGCAGCTCAATAATGGATCCTATGCCCAAGTCAGTCAGCCATTCAGTCAGTCAGCCAGCCAGCCCTTGCAAGCTCTTGCAAGGTCTTGCAAGGTCTCAGAGTAGGCAACGAGGGGCCAAACTTACCGAGCATCTCGAGGGGGAGCCTCTCCATGGGCGCACGGCCGTTGCCGAACTCGTTCTTGACCTTGGAAGACGGCGGCGGGGAAGTGCTCCATGCCATGTGCAGGGCCTGGAGGTCGCTGAAGCTCCTGCTCGCCGTCTTACCCTTGACGTTGATCTGCTTCCAGCCCTTGAAGCTGGAGACAGGGTGCCAGCCGCCATGGAGCCTGCTGCCGGGCAGGGTGACGGGGGGCATGAACTGGACTTCGGCCATCTCGAAGGAAGGGGAGGCAACGGGCGAGGGCGAGGGGGAGGAGTCGTCGAAGACAGCGGCGGTGATTTTCTGGGCGTAGGAAGAAACCTTGGAGGAGGTGAAGGTCTGGGCTAGGTCCGAGTCGTTTTCGCGAATGGATGAGAAGGAGGACCTGCCATTCTTTTCTGGGGTCGCAGGTCGGTGCGGCTCCGGGCTGTCGTCCATTTTGTATCCGGACAGAGTCTGAGGTTGGTTGTGGCCTGTCGGAGCAGCGCCTGGGGGGGTGTGGTTCTGGGACTTGGTTTGCGGTTGGAAAGGTCGCGGAGCTGCCATGGCTGCGGGAACTCTACTTTGACCTTGGAAGGTCCGCGGGTCGCTGCGCTTGCTGTTTCAATTGTTTGCACGACACGACACACCGGGCAGACGCGCACACACACGTTTGTCCCTCTTACTGTTTGTCTTGCCCTGAGCAGGCGGGAGGAGAGGGAGGGGACAGGAGAGATAGTAGGGTGAGGGTATATAGTCGGTAGTAGGTACGGATAGGTAGCCAAGCGGGAATCGGATGGCAAAGAGCAGAAGCTGTGTGAGTTTGGGAAGAAGACAAACAGCAAAGCAAAGCCCGGGGGACCGACAGCATCAACAGAGCAAAGCCAGAAGAGCCTCTTTTTCTATTAGTCAAAGACCGGGGCTTTTAGGTAAGAGGAAACCGTGGTGATGCGGGGAAGCTGGTGGTTTGGCGTCTTCAGGTGGTCCAACCTCAACCGATTTGCGATGTTACTAGACCGAGACGAGCAACTTGGGGGAAATAGTTCGAGACGGGGGGGGAGGGCGTGCGTGGCACAAGACAAGACGTGCTCTTCGCAATGGTTGAGGTGATATGTTGGGGTATGTATGAAGAGGGAAGGGGGTGGGAAGAATGGACAAGTATATGGACGGACTAGGCGTGAACGTCGGAAGACCAGGGGCAGGGGAAAAAATTAATAATACGAAAAAGATGGACGACGGCGACGGATCGTGACTGGGCTGGGTGGTGGTGATGGTGGTGATGGGACTGGCGCGGCTGGGCGTGTACTCTGTAGTAGTATAGCAAAGAGGCAGCAGCAGTTGTGGGCGCGGTCGTCATGGGGAGGAGTGGCTCGTAACTGGCGTTAGTAGCCGGGCGCGCGTGCGAGCGGCCCGCAGATTATTATAGCAAACCGGAGAGGCAAAGGGTTGCTCTTGGCCAAAGATTGGGTAATGGAAACAAAGGAATGGAGACTTGCCTCGTCACATGAGCGTCCAGAGCTTCATCCAGATGGAGGCGGGGGGCCTTGTCAGTCCAGTCCAGGACAGGACATGACACGGCGCGGCGGACCAGGCCAAACCATCACACCACGCCCCCCAGGTGACATGCTTCTCTCATGCTCACGGACGGGAGAAGCACTCCCCGCTCTGGGATGGGATCGGGGTCCAGGTCCAGGTTCAGGTCCAGGTCCAGGGACAAGACCACGTTGGAGGGATGATGGGATGCCAGATGAAAGAAGGTGCTGGCAACACAACACACACGAAGCAGGCGGGTGTAAGCTGCCATTGGACGAGGATTTCGTAATGGAAATGCCTCGTGTGAGTGAGTGTGTGTGTGTGTGTGTGTGTGTCGGGTTGGGGCGAGTCGCCCGGTGAGCAAAAAGAAGCACGGCATCATCATGGCGGAGGTTCGCTCGATGATTGAACCAAGGATGCGCGGAATGCGTCAAGGAATGTCCATCTTCCGCAGCTGCTCGTCCAACGCTCGCCGGACAGGCCGTACGTAACGCCTGACCGAGTATCCGTATGGGTACAATACCTAGGTAGGTACCTTTAGATCCGATAGGTATCCGTAGTGTGGACGTCTCTCCAATGCCGGGAAGAAGCAGCCCGTGCACCGGCAACGGAAAGGTCAGCGCAACTCAGGCCAAGTGCAGACGATGACGAGCGACCAAAACGCCGTGCTGTGTGAGCAGCAGGAGGCGCGGCTGGGCGTGGCACAAGGTAACGGATGGATTGCTTGTCGAGAAAGAGCGGGGGCTCAAATCCAAGGGGTCATGAGGGCGATCCAATTCCAGCGCAATAAGGGGAAGAAAACCCTAGAAAAATACGTAGTACGGATACAGCAAAATAAAACATGCCCAGTACATTCGAGCTGAGTGCTGGCAGTGCTGAGCAGGGCTTGCCGTGCTCTGCGTGCTTAGTGTCGGGAAAGCTTGGCTCTGGCAAGGTGATGGAATGGGGCGAAGAAGTGCGGTTCGAAAACGTAATGGATACTTACATACCTGGGTACCGTAGTAGGACCAAGACTAATGGAAACCCGGGAAAACTTTTCGTAGCGCCGGGCTTTCTTTCTCTGACTCTCTCTTTCCATCCTCTCTCCCTCTCTCGCTCGCTCTTGCTCCATACAAAATAAGCAGCCTCTACCGGGTTGAGTCACGTTGCGAGATGGCAATTACCTAAGCCCAGGAAAAGGTACTTCCCCCGGCGTACTGTGGCATTCCTTGTACCATGTCATGACGAAAACCTCGGCGGAGACAGACTCCCCAGGTGCATAAGACGAAAAAGCCAATCGGCCTGCTGCGTATATGCGAGCACAAGCCTCTAGATCGTCGACGATACGTGCTGATCTCCAGCGGACTGAGATACTCTCACACGCATAGTCTCACGCACAAACACACACACTCACTCACTCATTCAATCACTCACCCACTCACTCATGTGCACACCGAGACATCTCCGTCAGCGACATCTCCTCGGCATTAGCTATACCGGTAATGCCCAGTCCCCCGTCTCAGACACCGAGCCAGCTACTTTACGTAGTAGTGCCAGACGAGGACAAGTGACGAGCGGACACCGCCAATCGCTCTATCCGTAAGCCTTCCCCAGACCCGGCACCACCGGTATACCGCACCTGTGGCAGGCGTCCGTCCCGGTCGTCGGACGGACCGCCCGACCCGGACTGGGTTCCCCGTTTCCTCTGGCCCCCGATAGCGAGATGCCAAGTGCTACACCCAGTACCGCGAACCCGAATGGAATGCTAGAATGTAGGGGGCGAGCAATGATCAGAAGACAAAGTCGACGCGATGGCATGCTTGGCATCCAACCCGCCTCGTCCGGGGCCACGGGGATCCAGCCGCCCCATCCAGCCGTCATCTGACCTCTCGACCGCACGAAGCGAGAGCACTTTACCTAGCAACCCGGGCTGTGCGTACGGATAGATGAGACGTCCAGGCAAGCGGTTTTCGGGTCTGAATCGGCAACGCGGCCTTCCGAGCTGGGAACCGAGTCGACCTGTCTGTCTCCTAGGGACTGGGAGGGCGAGCAACTCGGGCATTGATACTAACGGTCGTCTCTCTCTCTCTCTCTCTCTCTCTCTCTCTCTCTCTCTCTCTCTCTCTCTCTCTCTCTCTCTCTCTCTCTCTCTCTCTCTCTCA
>JASUDE010000196.1:32257-84863 GCA_034509685.1 Colletotrichum cereale
GTCTCTCGCCCATCGTTTTCCAAATGTGGTGCACGGCGAGGCCGGCGAGCAGCGGGCTTGCTTGCCCCCCCTTCTTACGCGGTCTGGAATGATACTGTGTTATGTACAATGAGAGCCTAGTTTGTCTCCAACCAGGAGAGGAAGGGGGTTGTCCCAGCCAAACGAACTCGAGCTTGTCCCACCGCCCATCAAAATTGACAACACACAAACCTCCCCCCCTCCCCCTTGGACAGGCACCGACCACTCACAGCCCGCCAAACCTACCCCAGGTTTTCCCCTCAAAACCGAAAATAAGAAGAAACCGAAAAGGTCCAAACCGGCCCAGGTCTCTGTCCCGTGCCTGACTCGGATAGGCAAAGCAACTTACACACGAATTTCAGCTTCAGATCTCCCCCTCTTTCTCAGTCACCCAACCCATTTCCCTGGTCACACACGCAGACGGCTCAGCCGCACACACACTTTTTTTTTTTTTCCCGGTCTCTCTCGCTGCTACTTCGTACATACCACCTACGCAGTGGCGAAAGAGGCAAGGGGGTGATGTCTAAAATAAAATAAAAAGAGGGCAAGAAAGGGTCCCCGTCACCAACAAATCCTCTACCCCGGAAACTCGGACCCTTACTGCGTAGCTCGGCTTGCTCTGAGAGTCCCCCCTTGGACTTACAAACTGTCCCCCAAAACGCAACAGCGGCGCCGATCACATTCCCCCAAGAGCTCTACCGCTTCTCGCCATCGTCGGGGCGGGTCTTCCTCCACGGCCGACATCGTGTTTGGGAGCCCACAAACGAATGCAAACCTCACCCCCCTTTTCCCCCTCCCCCTTCTTGGCCGCCTTTCCCATCCCATTCACCGCCAGGCAAACGAGAGGTTCGATGAATTCATTCATGCAAACCGAACGTTCCCTGGACACCCCTCCTCTGCCTCCCTCCCTCTCTTTGGTGCTCAGAAGCATCAGCTCCGGTGCCCGGCACAGCTTCCCCGGATTCACAAAGTTGAAACCCGTCGGGCCCGAGCACCGCGGGACCACGGGCACAAAAGCCCAAACGAGGTCCATCGGACGAGCGAGAAGTGGGAAAAAACGTGAAGACGGGAAAACGTGAAGACGGGAAAACGTGAAGACGGGTGGGGGGGAAGGCGCCCTGAGCTCACCCCCCCCCGTGTTCGAGTGGTCGTGACATGCAATTCTCATTCAATGGAAACTTTCGTGATGCTCGAGCTCTGGCTCGCGACTAGATGCGGGTCTGCCCATGCCGATACGGGACACGCAAAAAGAGAGGAAGAAAAAAACAAAAAAAACAACAGAGGTGGTCAGGCAACACTCATCCCTCGACCACCGGGGGAGAAGCCCCCCCCTTTCCTCATATCGGCCTAGATCTAGATCGTCGCCCGCCCGCCCAACTGAACTCCTCAAGCAACACCGTACGCCCTCCGCCGTCCCGGCAGTATGTACTGTTACTCCATTTCCCAACGGGGCAGCTTAGTGTAGTTGTATGTACTGTTGCCCCCCTTCCTCGTTGATTTACCCCGCCATCCCGATGCTGCCAAGGTATCCAGGAGTCGACAAACCCGCATTGCATCGACTTGCATGCCAGGTGGCCAAATGAAACCAACGCCGTATAGAATCGTAGGATATACCGCTTTCAAAAACAACTTTTCGTGCCCGCCGCTACCCCTAAACGCCACCTGCGTGTCGGCCTTGGCCCAACCCAATCAGTACTGGGGGCCTCGCTGCTTGCGCATGTTCAGGGAATCCGGTAGCACGTTGTACTTGTGGCTGAGCTTCTTGCCCTGCTTCGAGAACCGTTGCAGACACTCTTCGCAGTACCATTTCGCTGTGTCGACGGGTTAGCCTCTCTATCCTTCAAGAGAGATGTGACGGGCGCCATCAAAACTTACAGCTTCCCTTGGGGGCAACCTTGAGGCCCACGCAGTTGAGGTGGAACCATTCCCGTTCGCAGTTGTTTGCGTCGCAGGCCACCATTTCGCCGTAGCTCACGCTGGTGCAATAGCAATACGTTGGTTCATCTTCCGTGTAGTCGTAGCTGCGTTTGCCGGCTTGGGTTTCTGCGTCTTCAATGTCTTCGCTGTCCTCGGTCTGGTCGGCCGTCTTGATGGCCTTGTTGTTTGTGATTATGTTGGTCTTCTTCCGCTTGTTTGTGCTGTTAGTGTCCGTATTGCGGGCCGACTTTGGCCTTGCTGCCTCTTGAAAAGTAGCCATCGCTGGTGTCGATGGTTTGCTGGCTCGTCCACTCTTCGTCACCGTGGCCGCGTTGACCGTCTGGAGCACCGGTGTCTCGGCGGACGTCTCCGGTTCTTCTGGTTTCGGCGTCTCCTTCTTTTGCTTCGCCGCAGGTATGCTCGGCTTGATGATCGTCTCGGTTGGCTCGGGCTCCTTTTTCGTAGGTTCCGGCACAGGCGGAACGGAAGGCTCCTTGGCAGCCGGCTTGGCCTCAACGACAGGCTTTGGCAACGGCGCCGGGGGTGCGGCCTCTGGTGTCGGCGGTGGTACGAAGCCGTTTGGCTTGGCCGAGGCGGACGATGGCGGCCGAGACTGTTTTCCGCCCTCCACCGCCGCTTGCGTCGTGCTCTGCTTGGCTCGTGAAGCGGTGGGAGGTTTGGGTGCGGGAGGCACGGGAGTGACTGTCGGCGCGGGAGAGCCGCGTGGCAGCGCGGCGTCGGGAAAGGTACTCATCACGGGGGAGGAAGCGACCGATGGAGACATGCCGGCGACTCCATTTTTGCTGTTGATGCTCAAGTTAGCGATCGACGGCAAAGCGCTTCCAGGCGAACACTTATGGAACGACATACCTTTTCTTGGCAACTCCCGTGCCTGTCGGCAGGGCCTTTCGCTTCTTCGGGCCGCCTTCTGGCGCGGGGGTTTCCCTAGGGCTTGTGGTCTTGGCCTTGGATGCAGTGGCTCCGAAGACGGCGCTCAAGGCCCGGTCCGTCACGTTGGTTCCGCTGGGCGTCTTCTCGACCTTGCGTCTCTTGGGTTGCGGGGCCGCTCCGTTCGGAGCGCCATTCGTTGAGATGCCCAAGCCTACACTTGCAGCGGTCTCGGCGGCTTTGCGCGCTTTACCACCGCCGTGACCCTTCTTGCCTGTTTCTGGCTTGTTACGGCCTTCAACCTCATCAAAGTCTGATTCCTGGGGCGCCGTCTTCTGACTCTTTTTGGCCTGGACAGCTTGCTTCCTTGACTCGCTCCTGGCAGCGGCCTCCTCGGCCAGCTGCTGCGCAGCGGCGGAGATGGCTGCGGCACCCTCCCGACGCGAACGCTCCGTGTGTGCCGCCTTAGTAGCGGCCCTGTTCTCGGGATATGCCCAATGGGAAGTGCTCCCCCACTTCGCCTCGTCGCTGAACTCGTTCTCAACGTGCGGCCAGACGTCGTCAATTCGGGAGAGCTGTTTCTGGAGAGCGTCGTTTGCAGTCGAGATGACGTGGTTCTTCTCCTCCAACGATCCGAGCATCTCCTGGATCTTGTAGGCTGTCTGTCGAAACAGCTGCCTCCTGGGGAAGTTGCTGGGGTCGTAGATGGACGTCGCGTACGAGCCGTCGGTCGAGGAAGCCGGAGGGGGGGCTTGGCTGCCGAGGGGTCCTCCGCTGGAGCTGTTCTGCGCACTCATCGGAGCTGACGCAGGCGCGACACTGCTGGACGCATCGTTGGCCGATCGAGGCAGCGGAGGGGGCGCGTTCATGGCGGCGTCGACGAGCTTGAAGAGCGCATCTTCGGGAGCGAAGATTTTGGCATCGACCTCTTTCAGCAGGGTAAAGTGTCGGACGAGCTCTTTCGGAAGAGCTGCAATGGCATCGGAGAAGTAGGTTATCGCAGGGTAGATGTCGATGGGCTGGTCGGAAGCAGTGCCGCCGGCGAGAGAGTCCCGGCCGTTGGCAGATCCACGAAGGCCTGACGAGACGCGCGGCGGGTTGGTGCGTGTCTGTCGGACAGGCTGGGACCTCCTACTTGACGGAGTGTCTCCTGACGCTGCTTTGGCCGACTTCATCGCGACTTCAGCGGGCGTGTCGCGCTGGGAGGTGTCTAAGTCGCGAGGTGAGGAAGCGAAGACCTGGCGCAGCGGCTAAGTGCCGCGGGTGGATGTCGTGAACGGATGGGTAAATTGTTAAAAGAGGTCCCGTCTTAGCAAAAGACGAGATTTGCACAATTGAAAGAGGTTGCTGGAGAGTCCTAGGGCATTCTCATCGTTGTAGCAAGGTGGCCTGGGAGGTGCAAAATGGCGGGCGTGGGAGAGGGGAGTGCGCGAGGAAAATCAAGAGAGAAGGCCTCGGGACCTTCCATCATCCAGCCGACGCACTTTTGGGGGACCTCCTCAGTGTATCTGCCGCGGGCGGACGAAGACCGGCTGGGTAAGTGACTCCATCCGTTCACTTAGCGAATCGTTTGCGCCTGAGGCCCCAGTGAGCTCACCCGAACATGTAAGGCCCTTGGGCCCCTGCGCCCCAATGCCTGTCTCTCCAGCCACACTCACCAGTAAAAAGGAGTGGGTATGCGGTATGCCGCCAGCTTTATCCATTCAAGCCCCCGTCCAATCAAGTTGATAACTTATCTTAACCCCATAAAATTCTTACCTTATCCTCTCCTAGGTGCTATAACATAGTTCATCCTCTATCTGTTCTGACTAGAGGGAGGAAAGTCTAAGTAAGCAGTCTTGCTGTATAACACAGTTATATTAACTAACTGGCTCTTTTCCTATATCGTTGTCTGCCTGGCGTGGAAATAAGGAACCATGTAGGACGCGATTGAGGAAACACTAGCTGAATAGGACCGCCTTGGTTCAACTGCTCATTTGCTTCATTATCGTGTGCACCTTGTCTTCAGGGCAAGTCTGCGCAAGGCATTTATATGTAGACCTAGCGTGGCATGGCTTAAGCTGCGCGTGCCCTCGTAGGCTTTATGTGACGACTCACCAGGTCCTTTACGTGCTAAAGCATATTGAGCACGAACTTGCTCGGTTGCGTCCAGCGCCTCCTATCACCAAGTAAATGTTAGGATTGGCGCAAGACGGGTTCTTCCAAGACCATGAAATTGCTGCACTGGCTTTGTCCCAGCTTTCGAGAAACAGAAGCCACTGTGTCTCGTCGCACCTTCCTCGTCGCGCCTTCCGCGCCTTCCGCGCCTTCTTCCCGGTCCCTTCCTATATCTTCCCCTCCTCCAACTCTAAAACACCCCTTGACACCTTTCCTTGTCCTCAATCTGTTATTCTCCCCCGCGCTTGACAAGTCCGCCCTGATGCGATATCAAAGCTAGTCTTAGGGTACGTCTTGACTCTTGACCCAGATCGTATGGAGTCCGGGTGTGTTCCGCGCAAAGTGTTTTGGAGCAATATCTTGCAGCTACTTTTGATCCTGACATCAAACAATACCAAGGGTAACTTGAAGCCCCGCCCCTATACGGAACTTTTTAGATTATAAGGCGCGGCATGCATTGGATTGGCAACAAGAAAGTGGACCCCAGATGATCTTTGACCAATTCCACAGAACTTGACTCGAACTTGACTACCAAGGAGATATCTCAGGGCAGGACAGCTAATACTACAGTTTAACAGAGTTTAACCTGCGCCTCTTCAGCCTAGGGATACCAGTTGGGAAAGGATTCTACCCAAGATGACAGCAACCCTCTTATTAGCTAGGTCTCCACTAACAGAAAGGCTAAATAATCGAATATTATCTGCTGATTCCTCCGTGTTTCTCCGTAACATCCTTGTGTTATTTCGCCACAGTTGATAGGAAATAAGTATAAATACGCTGTTCTGGAAATGTTGTTAGTTTTTCTTCCAAACCTACAACACTAAAATACTATAATTGAGTCTTTTCCTCCCAATCCTCTTAAACTATAGCCATGAGATACTTTATTGCCCTTGCTGCTCTCTTGTCAGCAGCTTTTGCTCAGCGTCCGGCGATATGGCCGCCATGCTCTGATTATACGGACTGCGCTGGGGTGGACTGCACTGTCTTAGGCGGAACGTGTGGCAACACCAATTCGGGTTGCCGCTGTGCCTATTAACACTGCATTATCTGTACAGTACTTATCTCCTTTTCTAAATTAGGCTCTCAATAGTACCAATATGAAACTAACAGAGCTAATCCTTCTACAGCACAAGTCAATATCCCAGGCTGCATTTCTACTTGCTACAGACTACCTCTTAAAAGCAACCACAGCAATTAAAGGACTCGAGGTACTACAGACCACAAGCGAGCCTCTAGACCCTTACGCTATGTCAAAGGGCTAACATAAAGTCACCTGCAGGTACCCTAGCCTGAGGGAGCTACGCTTTAGTTGCAACATCTACCAGCCTGACAGGGCTCTTTTGGCTTCATACTCCCTCCTACATTTACTGTTCTAAGTGGGAGCTATCATTTTCTTATGTAAAGAGACTATGTATTTTGTTAAGTAAGCAAAATATAGCTATTAGCTATGAAGGTGAATAGTAAATAGGAGTACGAAAAAGAGCTATTGTGAACATTGAGATAGCTCGGCTCTACTTATTTCGGGCTCTGGCATGCGGCCTCTGCAGTGATTAGTACTGCGACAGTGATACAAGTAGAGCACGGAAGAGCAGCTAAGTACGTTTGCCGTTGCATGAACACGCCAGACACCATCTCAGTCGCAGGCCAAAGATTAGTTGTCGTTCAGAACAGCGTCTGCGATCTTGTCCGCGAACATATCTACGCAAAGTGTGTCAGTCCAAATCCGAAAAGCAATAAGAATAGATGTAAAGAGTTTGGCTCCACGTACAAGTCGTGGCCATAGGGTAGCCGGGCGGCAGGCTAGCGAAAGCGCTGGCGTAGCCCACGCGGAGTCCCTTGACGCCGCGGACTCTGCCGCGAGTCTCGACGACGGCCGTCTCGTCATCGTCGGCTCCCATCCTATTCGTGCAGGCGACGTGGTACGTGAGACTCATGCTGCTCCTGATCCAGTCGACAATCTCCTCCTTCGTCTCGACCTCCAGGCCGGGACTCCAGGCCGACTCGACGGTGGTCCTGTTCAGGGTGATCTCGCGGATGCGCGTAAAGGCAGCGACGACCATCTCGAGGTCTCGCTCGTCGCCCAGCCAGTTGGGGTTGATGACGGGGGCGCCCAGAGTGTCGGCGCTCTTGATGGCCACGTTGCCACGGGCCGCGGTAGAGTAGAGCGTCAAGCCGATGAGGAGGTAGTACTCGTCTGTGCCAATGTCCGAGGGCACAGCGGAGCTCTCCAGGGCGAGGAAGTTGATGTCAGGCCAGTCGGAGGGGTAGCTGTGCAGGAGGTTTTAGGTGGCGTTGCTGAGGAAGCGGTTGCGAACGTCGGAGGGGAGCTTCTCGTAGCCTGCAGGTTGTTAGCTATACAATGGCCAAGAGTCTGAATCACGAGGAGCGTCATGGAGAGTGCCGTCTTCACGACTTACCAACAGCCAGGGTGGCGCCAATGGAAGAAAAAGGACCGGACTGGCTGGTTAGGTAGTCACCGGCTACTTCTGCGAGGACCTCAGGGTACAAGTTCATCAAGACCCAGGAACAAAACACTCACAACACCAGCGGTGAGGATAACCTCCTTCTTCGTCAACAGAACCCACTGCACGGTATGAATCTTGGAGTTGCCTTCGACCACCACACCTGTGGCCTTCTTGTCTCCGTCGAACAAGATGCGCTTGGCCATGGCATTGGGGCAGATCTCGAGACCGGCCTTCTTGGTATAGTCCGGCGGCGTGAAGTCGCAACTCTTCTTGTAGAAGGGGAACACATTGTCCCAGGACCAACCTCCTCGGCCCAGAGATCGTGCGCGCCAGCGGTGGATCTCGAGTACCCGCCGTAGTTGGCAGCAGAGCTATGTGATGGCTGGTTTAGATGATGATGGTCCCATGCAAAGTATCGTATATGGGAAAGGGGGAGGTGATAACTTGCGCGCCGCCAAAGGTAACGCCCTGGACATGGCCGGCTTTTCTCCCGTTGTAACCCTAGAAAAGGCGAGAGTGAGCTCAATATGCAAGTGAAACAACGTCTCCAGCCATAAGGGAAGTCACTCACAGCAATAGGCTCCGTGTTGATCTGGATGGCAGCCAAGGAGTTCAGGGTTCCCACGTTGGTTGGGTTCGCCGCCTCAAAGTTGTAACCGGGAATCTGGGTCCTGTTGCTGGTGACGATCTCGTAGAAAGTGCCGGCCTCGGTCAGAGCAACGGTGTAGTTGGCTGGATCTAAAGCCAGGCGAGCAGCGAGAGTGTTGCCAGCGGTGCCGCCGCCCACGACGACGTAGTCGTACGTCGCATTGGTTCCGGGCATGCCAAATGAGTTACCAAAGATCTCAGTCACTCCCACATCGTTGATCTTAGCCCCTATGATCTCGGACGCTGCAGCGGCCGCGAACAAGGTCAAGGCCGCGATAGAACGGCGGGGCGACATGATCGTGCAGGCTGCAGAGGCGGAGATGATTCAGGGGAAGAGTGCATAAACTTGAAAAGAGCAGCGAATGAACGACCGACAAGTTTTGAAAGAACTGCAAAGAACGAATGTGATTGCTACCTCTTTGGAAGTTCTGCAGCTCATGCAGATGAAACTCCATCTGATCCCTGCTGCGATGCCGTTGGTCTGGTTTTGTACCGTCTTCGGTCAAGTTGCCCGAAGCCCGGACAACGAGCCCGGTGGCAGGCCCGTAGATCTCGGCGGCGGTCCACTTTTCGCAGAACTATTGTCTTTACGTTTGCCATTTCATGAGACTGTAAATTCCTCGTCCGGCAAGGAAGGGGGGGGGTGCTGCCTTCTCCCCACGTCCTGTCCGCCGACTCCAAGCAATTCGCGTTGGTTCTACGGAACGTCTTTCCCATATGGGTGCCGGTTGCGTTGCTTGGGCTTCGGATTGTACCTTCCTTGGCCCGGAGCTCGCAGCAACAGCCCGCTGGTTCCTTCAAGGATGCCGCGGCCGTAACCCAGCCATAAACGAACCGCCGTTACATGGCGAACATGACCCTGGTCTATGACCCTGCGCTCATCGTCAGCGTGTACTCACACATCGCGGTCTTGACAGTCACGGTCTCCACGCGCCTGTTCCCCGCCCTCTTTCACCCGGAGCACCTGGCCAGCCTGACGCCCTGGGAAGTGTTCGTGCCGCCGCTGTCCGTGGTCGCTGGGCAAACGGTCGGTGACGGCACTCGAAGCTTCATGCTGTGGTATCAGGTCTTTGGGTATGGAACAGTTGGGATTGTTATGTTGTTGCGACTTCGCAGTGCGGCTGACGCGGTTGGGGGGCCGTTGGGTTCGGTCAAGATGGTTGCCGGGATGTTGCTTGCCTCGCTTGTTGCGGGACCAGGCAGCGCTTGCTTACTGACCTGCTGGGTCAGTGAATTGCTTCTTCTACTCGGTTAACGACGATTCCTGTGTGTTAGTGCACATCTTTGAGTCGCTGGCTAGGCAGAAGCCAAGCCCCGGTGGAGCTTTCGATAACATCACTTGTACATGAAGACCCTGTCGATGGCTGCGATCTTTTCTCGTGTACAGAATATTCCAGCTCACAATGCTAGACATTCATCAGAGTTAAGAAAAACACCCATCGTCTCTCTGCGGTACCTCATAGACCTCATATACGTCACATAGTCATAGAATAATCGATGTATTCGATAGCGTGGATCGCTTCGAACGACGTGTTACCTTTAAACCTGATGTTTACACGAGCAATACTACAATCACTGCCACATAACTGCTTATATAGTCTGGAAAGTTCACTTGTCTCTTTAGTGTGAGTGAGGGGTTGAAGGGGCCAGCATGGGAAATTAATGCATAATCTACACCCTGCACTCCTCACTCGTCATCAATTTACCGAATCTGACTGTGATTTAGTCCCCCCACTATCCGAGGTTTGGTCCCAATGACTGTGGCGAAAACAAGCAGACGTTATTGTTGCATGTACATGGCTACCTACGTAACCGCAACCACAACAATACTAAAGTACTGAGGCATCCAATATGACAAGGTCCGCAACTTAGTACTGGAACTCCTGTCCAACGAGCTTCTCACTCAACTTCCACAACCTTTCAGCCTCAACAGGGCTGGTGCCCCACGGCTTCACTGTTTCAACCCAGGGATCGGCGATGTGCGAGTTCTCCAGGTAGACACCATTATTATCTGCGAATGTGAGTTAACCAAACGTCATCCTGGGCAGGAAGTATTAACAGGAAATAAGGGGTGCTGCGCAATGACTGGCACCGACGCCAACATACCCTTCAAAGACGGCTCGAAAGCGGCGTACACATGAGTAGCAGTGCCCTCGTCCGGTGTCTTCCACTTGAAATCAGCCCAGCCCTCTTTGTTTCCAAGAGAGCGGTCGACGGCCGCTGCCATGTCACTCAAGGTCAGCCACATACTCTTCGGATGGCACGGTTTGAGTTCCCAGTTCACTTACTGAGACCGGCAAAGTCGCTTCCCCATTCGATGTGATTGCCAAGGTTCGTTCCAATGACGCCGGGGTGCAGGCTGAAGGAGAGAAGGCCGCGCTTTCCAAGCTTCTCGGCGAGGGAGAGGGAAAACAGCATGTTGGCTGTCTTGGACTGGCCGTACGCGACCCACTTGTTGTACGTCTCCGAACCCTAGGACTAATATTAGAACATGATTCACTCAGAAGGGGCGGGGGAAGACATGATCCTCATCTCACCCTAAAGTTGTAGTCGTCCCAGCGGATATGACCGAGACGATGCCCGTCACTGCTAACGTTAACAATGCGAGGCGCGCTTGCGGCGAGGATCTTGTCGATGATGAGGTTGGTGAAGAGGAAGTGAGCGAGATGGTTCGTTGCGAAATGGCTCTCGTAGCCGTCGGGCGTCAGCTTATAGTCGACAGCCATGATACCGGCGTTGTTGACGAGCACGTCGATGAAGGGCAAGTCTTCCCACGACAAGACGGTCTCGGCAGCTTTTCTAGTGGCGGCCAGGGAGCCGAGGTCCAACTCGAGAACCTTGGTCTTGACATGGGGAATGGCGGCCTTGATTTTATCTGCAGTCTTCTCCGCCTTGGCTGGGCTGCGTGCTGCCAGGATCAGAAGAGAGGGTGAGGCTTTGGCGATGGTCTCGACGAAATTGGCGCCCAGTCCCCCGGGTGAGACACCGGTAGTTAGGACGACCTTGCCCTTGATCTCAGAGGCCATGTCATTGACGAGGCCGCTGGCGGTGGCTGTTGCGTCGTACTGTGAAGGCATCTTGGTGTGGTCTTTTTTCTGATGTGATGGTAATTAGCGTCTGGCTGATGACTCTTTGAACGGCACAAATATACGACGGAATTGCAAGGCCGGACTACTTGATTAGCAAGGGGGATGCGATTGATATATCAAGTATGCGAACTGGCGGGAATCATACATGCGCTGATCCAAATCGGAGATAAGAGGGACTGGCTGGTCGGCGTTATTCCAGCGGTTTGTTGGTTGAGAAGGAGCGGTGCACCTGTAGCCAATCGGGGCAGACCTCCGGGAAAGGCGGGGCACGGCATCCCGGCCCGACCGGAGGACTAGCCCGAGATAGCTCTAGCTCCCGAAGTGAGACAGCACACTACCTTAGTTTGGATGCTAATACAAGCATGTGGCGGGAACGCTCTGCCTTGTTTCTTCGAAGACAGAACATTGTTTGTTTTGCATCTACTGGCTGCTTCTGTCTGTTTCTCTGGGCCGAGGACCAACATAGGTACACGAGCTGTGCCTGATGCACCGTGATGACGCTTGTGGCATGGAGCTCGCTCATTGGAGCGCTGAAATTGCTTCCTAGCTGAACGAGTTGCATAGACCATCCCAGGCTCATTCCTTCCGTTAGTTCTGTCCCTGAGTGCCGCTTGGTCTGGCGGACATGCAGAGCAAGCTCGGAAGAAAGGTCCAGTACTGTTCGTTCAGTCCATGACGGTAGCCGCAACAACCAGCGACTGTCTCGTCTCCACTGTCAAGCCATTCTCGTGCACCTTGATGCGGTCGTTACTGACGAAAACGCTGTTCTCCAACTTCTTAAGGGCCGAGCGGCCTAGACCATGTGTCTGTATCCACTTACTTGGCGATGCCCCTCAAATCGATCCGCCCATGGGTACCATCCGGGTCGAAAGATAGCCACTCGGCACCAAAGTTCACCTCCGCCTTGAAAGCGGGCTCGAATCCCGGCAAGGTTTCGATGGTGCCCGTCGGAGTTGCCTGCAGGTTCGAAGTATTATTTCAGGTCCCTTTGCGATGAGACTCTGACAATAAAACCAGTAACTATGCCATGTACTCATAAAATGCATCAATCTGGAGCCATTGTGGGTGACACCTGTGATGCGATCCGTTTGTCAGAGCAAGAGTGCACAATAACGGCATTCAGCAGTGCAGACGGCATCTAATCTATGTCATTCAGCTCGCCGATATGCACCTTGGTGATGAGAGCTGGCTGAAGGGTGGGAAAGCCTGATGGAGTCTGTGCCTGGGTCATGACGGGCAGTTGTGGAGAGAACTTGTTTTGAGAAGATGTCGCCGGTCGAGATCAGAGAACGCAGTTGATGTTGTTTTCCCATGCTTGAGAACTCATTCGAGCATCCGTTCGTATTCGACTCGCTGGGGCCAGAAGACAGGCTCGTCGAGCTTGCAGAAGACGAATCAAAAGGCCTGGTCCGGCTGCGTCAGTGTGAAGAAGGACATTCGCCGGTCCGAAATCGATGTCATGTTCCGCTCGCCCAGGCCAGGTTCGGGAGGACCGGTGCCCATGAGACACTTCCAGTGGGTCTGGATGCGCTTCTTCTCGACATTCGTGATGCGTCCGGTAGATGCCACCATGGCGTGGTCCCACATGAAGTTCCTGACCCGGCTGTGAACGCCGTCGCAGCCCAGGATTACATGGCCCTTCTCGGAGCTTCCGTCGCCGAGCAGTACCTCAACGCCGCCGGCCGTCTGCTTCACTTGCTTGACCTCGACCCCTGTTCGGACCGGGGGCTTGTCGGGCAGACAGTCGTACAACCTGCGTCGCTCCAGCATCAGGACGTCCTGGCCATGGTTGTGCTTGATGCGGTCGAAGAAGCCGTTGTTGAACTGCGTCCGGCCGTCTGGGCCTCGCGAGTAGTAACGCAGGCACGGCTTGCAAGCCGCCTCGCAAGCTTCGAGACAGCCCAGTTGGCGCAGTATGCGGGCTCCGTGGGGATAAACGGCGAAGCTCGTGCCCTCTGGAGTGTCAACCTCGGTGCGCCGCTCCAGGACTACATGCTCGATGCCGGCCTTCTGGATGACAATGAGATGCGGTTAGACCTGCGATGCCGGCGCCAACCACTATGACGCGGAAATCGCTAGGGGTCGGAGTGGCTTTGGCTGTGGCTGTTGGGTGTTCCGAAGACATGTTGGAGGAGGAGGGCGTGCTGGGTGATCGGATTTGATGGATTGACCTGACTATACGGCCAGTCCCGCAACATCTGGGCCTTGTTTACATGTTCGACTTGAGCCGAAGGAGCTGAAGGTGTCCGAGACCGACGTAGTCAGATGTAATTCACCGATGGACTCTCACGTAGAATGAGCTGTCCCTTTTCGGCTTCGCTAAACTCCTCCGCGGGAACATCTACCGAGACTACGGACATGTCTTGTCTCTCGGGCCTGTGGCTGATCCAACAACTACTCTGATCCTCCGTCGTCTAGTCTTTATGCAGCAGAACAGCTGCCGTGGAAATGATCGACCGACACAGACCACTCGTGAGGCTCATCGGACGCTAGGAAACACCACCAATGCCGTTGCATAAGACGGAAACCAATGCGAGTCCCTCTCGGCAGATTAGACCGTGGGAATGATCCAGGCTAGCCGACTCTAGGACAACCTTCTATAAGAAGATAACGAGCGGTGGCGGGCTCGGCTACAGGTCAGCTAGCTAGCTAAGTAGTCAACACGGTCAACTCAAAATCGACAATGGATATGGATTCACTGAAAGACAAGGCAGTAGTCCTGACAGGTGCGGCCTCCGGAATTGGCCGGGCCACAGCTCGACTCCCAGCCAGCCATGGAGCTCTGCTGTCTCTGGCAGACATCCAGGGCCCGGCTCTCGAGGACCTCAGCCAGGATCTGGAACGTCTGTAGCAACGGCTCTCCAAAGACGAGCTGGCCAGAAAGCCGCCGCTGACCACCATCCTCGACGCGTGCTCGCAGGCGGCATGCAACGACTGGATCTCCAAGACGGTCGCCCACTTTGACGGGCGGCCGGTCGGTCTCGGGCTCGGCGAACCTCGCCGGCGTCATCAGTCCCAGCATCATCCTCGAGCAGGGGAGCATCCGCAACGTGACGGATGGCGAGTTCGACTGGGTGATGGACGTCAACGTCAAGAGCACGCTCAACTGCCTGCGGGCCGAGCTGCCTCACATGGCGACGGGGCGGCATGGCCGTGGCGGCGGCGCCACCGTCAACGCGTCGAGCATGGCCGGCATCGTCGGCGTGGAACGCAATGGCCCATACCTGGCGGCGAAGCACGCTATCGTCGGACCGAACCGGACCCTTGCCAAAGAAGAAGGCTGCAACGCGATACGAGCGAATGCCATTGCGCCGTGGTGTCTAGGTAGGGTATATAGATTGGCAACAAGCTTGTAGATATGATAAATTGATAATACAGGCGCTCGGACATCTTTTGCAGATTTAACAATACGTAGTATTAGTATCAACCAATGCGCGTGCAACCAAGACAGACAGCCACACTGTCGCCATTCCTCAGGCATCGAAGAGTATTGACGGTGTGCCACAGTCCGAGAAACTCCCAGAGAGCCGTTTGTTCCATACCGTTACGACTTTAGAACCAATCAAACCTCTCTTTGTCTTTCACAGGTCATATTGTGACCTGACCTGACCGACGTCGTACTTTCCAAAACAGCAGTCGAATTGGATGGATATCAATATGGGTACAAACACACTCTCGTGGTATCAATTCCGGCCACCTCCACCCGATGACACAACCATGGACGAGTCCTAGGCCGATCTTTTGCGCAAACACTATTACGAAAATGACAAAACGCCTCGCAGTGAAAACAGAGCCCGACCGTAGCCTGATCCGAGCAGCTTTCATGCAAGCTTCCGCGCCGTCGCGGTCGCTCGTCTCGGGCGCTCGTTGGTTTCGATCTGCTTCTTCTGCCTCCATTGCCACTCCAAAAGCACCGGCAGGAAGTGCTGCAGATCAAAGTCTGGCCAGAGACACTCCAAGAAGAAAATGTGCGTATCTTGGTGGCACTGCCACAGCATGAAGTCGCTGAGTCTCTCAACACCACTAGTCCTGACGAAGATGTCCAACGGCGGGTTCCCGGCAGTGTACATGTGGTTATTCAGCGTCTCGGCCGTGATGGTCTCCGGGTTCTTCAGGTGGAGGCCACCTGTGGCGCCGGAACGATGCCTCGGCGGCGAGGGCGAGTCGGGTGGAAGAGTAGTCGACGACGACGCGCCATCGTCGCCATCCGATCGGGACGAGGGGGCGGGCGACGTGTCGCGAATGGTGGGGAGCGGCTCTCGACGGTCTAGCTGCTTCGACATGATCTTCTGCGAGATGCGAGCGGCCGGGAAGGGCGTGAACTTGGGGCCTGGAGGCATCATATACTCCTGGACTGTGGATCGTATGGCCGTCGTCATTTCTTCTCTCGCCGTGTACGGGAAGCAGATGTTCAGCACGTTGCTACCTCGGTCAGCTCGGCTCGCCCAAAGGATCGCATGCGCCCGCCCAGCTTACCGCTTGTTGTACTTAGTCATGTCGACTGCACGGTCAACGACCTCGAGAACGTCCTTGCGGATCAGGTCTCTCTGGCCGAGCACTCGAACCGCGGCGCCGTACCGATCCAGGATGTCTCCGTGTTTCGTCAACTGCTCGAGCTTCACCTTGGCCAGCTGCATAAGCCCATCGACCTCGTATTGCGGGCGGTTGAAGTTTTCTATACTGAAGGCGTAGACGGTTACGACTTTGACGCCGCATTTGTAACAAATCTCGAGAACCTGGACTTTCCCGGTCAGCAAACGTATCGGCCGGGGCTAGGGGCGGGATGGCGCACCCTTGCCAGAGCTTCGAAGCCGTGGTGATGGCCTTCGATTGTCTCCATCTTCTTGCCGCGAGCATACCGCCTGTTGCCGTCCATCTCGAATGCGACATGTTGAGGGACGGGGCCCTGCTTCAATGCGCCGATGAGGAGCTCGCGAAGCTGATCAATGGCCCACTCGGCTGGCGGTGAGCTGAAGAGCCAGCGCGTGATGTGGTTGATGAATATCTCCGACATGCCTGCCGTCTCTTGGTGTGATTACGGCGCAGACGTTGTACGCAAGGAAGACAAGACTGTAAAGGGTGCAGCACTACGTGTTGAGGAAAAGACGTATTCGAAGGTTTGAAAGTAAATTGTGAATGAGGGACGAAAAGCCGGAACAACCTCCCGAGGGATTACAGAAGAGAACAAGAAACAGGTAGTATTAGTACGTGATGGCGCGTCAGCTTGGTTGGCAAGTTGGAAGAGTACCCGCCTTGATCTCAGTAGGTACCTACGGTAGGTAGGTATACAGAGTATTTGGACCAGCAGAAGCTTGGGAGACGTGAGTTTCGGCAGTGCGGCGGCGTGTGCCCAGAGCTCTGCGCCTCACAGAAACACGCCGTGACAGGGTTACTCAAGGGAAGCAAGGGCGGGATGGACGCTGCCGCGCAATTCGTTGGGCGAATGGGAATCCGGGGGGGTCAAGCGGGTGGGGAAGTCACCCCTCAGCCTCAGGTGCTTACCCACTAAATACATAGTACTATTACATAGTATACGTAGTAGGTAGGCACCTTGGTTTGAGTGGGTGCGACTCCTGTGACCATTCCCCAATGTCCACGTCCACCTGGCAGGGAGCACCACGCTACTTTGGAGGGGTGCATAAGTGCATACCTACCTATCTACATAGTATATTGTCCCTCCCTCTGCTTCGTGCTTCCAGCTTCGAGTGGATTTGACCCCGACGGCGGCCGAAGAAACCACCTGGCATCAACGGTTCTCCGACCGCGCCTCGATTTCCGGACTCTGCCATGCCACTCTGACCACGCCGCTAGCTTGCGCAATCCCAATAGCATTCGGTTTATCCGAGTACCTATTCAAGTACAGTACACCTCTTGCAGAACACCCCGCAGCAAGGGGGCACATCCCGATTGAGCCAAACGAGGTTCCTTGGCCCTCCACCGATCCAGTGCTGTCGCGATACAGCCAACGGGTACGCCGGACCACAATGAGATAGCCTCTCTCAATCACCAACATGTCTTTTACGAATGCGCCGGTGACGCGCACCCTCGTTCTTGGCTTGGTGACGAGCTCCATTGCGGCCAGTCTGCTGGACGTCAAGCACTACTTCTACATCGTTGTCGATACCCATCTCTGGCGCTATCATCAGATCTGGCGCCTTCTGGCCTACCAGCTATGCTGCACCAACTCGAGCGAGGTGCTCTTCGCCTCAATGGCGCTGTACCAGCTGAGGGTCATTGAACAGATATGGGGCTCGAGGAAATATGCCGTGAGTTGTCGCCAAATCAAAACGCAAACGCACTGGGCCGAGCCGCACTGACGTGTACCTGTAGTCATTCGTGGCTGTATCCGCGCTCTTCACCGCCATCATACCTCCCGTCTTCCTATCCCTCGTCCTGCGTCCACTGACGGCCGGTCTGTTCAACTACATGCCCGCTGGACCAACCCCGATCATCTTTGCGATACTCGCGCAGTACCACGCTGCAATTCCTCACATCTACAGGTACCGCGTCGCAGCCTCGTCGGCACCACCTACGAACGACCAATTTGTCGGGTTGACCTTCTCGGATAAGTCATACCGCTACGCCCTCGCATTGCAGCTGGCTCTCTTCCAATGGCCGGGCTCGCTGCTTGGGGCTGCTATTGGTTGGGTTGTGGGATACTCGTGGAGGAACGATTTGCTGCCAGGAGCGGTGACCAAATGGCGCCTCCCGGGATGGATGGTCGGGGTCAGGACGCAGAGAAGTCGGAGCGAGTTTGAAGGCCTTCGACGGCGGTTGGAAGGCGAAGGCTCATCTGCCACCGCATCCGGCGCCCAGGGGCAAGTTGACGGGGACGCTGGACGGCGAAGACCGGCCGGCCAGGACAGGCGTGAGGACTGAATAGCACGTGAGGACTGAACAGCATGGATTTGCAGTTCAAAAGACACGTATCAGATAGTCTTTTGTGGTCTAGACGTTCACAAGACATATTTTCCACATGTACTCTGACTGGCGAAGCGGACAACTATACGTGTAAGGCCTGGATGTGGAAAGTCTCGCTGGGCCTCGAGATTGAATGGTGGGCGTTTGGGAATCTGCCCTGCGTGATGTAATGACTGCCGGATGTGAATGTGGATAACTGTCCATCGCGCCGCTGGACTACATAGTAAGGACAACCCCATTCCTAGTGCTCACAATCAAACTATACATACAGAGGGTCATGCCCACATAAGAACCCAATGAACCCGTTCGTGCCGTACACAACGTGTAGTATCGTAGATTACCGCGGCCCTGGAGATGCTGATGATCATTTTTAGGATGAAAAGCAACGCTGTAGGCCAGGAAAGGTTTGGGTCATGTTTCCGAAATGGTTTAGCGTAGCGCAACCCCGGCCCAGGATCCTAGCAATCAGCAACCCCGAAATTACGGTGTGTTCCCCCTCAGATTACTCCGTGTAGAGGCAGGCTACCTATTCTTATGCAGATCCAACGACAGTCAGGGACATTATATTGTACCTGGTGGGAGAATCCTCGAACCAAAGAGTCGGCCCGCTGACTACCTAGGTACATTAGGTAGGTACCTGGTATCTCAGCACAAAGGGTACGTACTGTCGAGCGGATGCTCCATCCACCAATAACGTAGCTCCAACAATGGGCATGACTGGCAAGTGACTGACCCGAAGAAGCTTAGCGCAAGAGCCCCCGAAGTGGAAGCTGCGAGGCATCGCCAATTGTGTACTGGTACAGCCCACCAGGGGGACTGGCTGTGCTGCGGTCGTGTCAAGCGTGTCTGACTGACTACCCAGGCCACCCAACTCGGTTTTCAGCACGGCAAACTTACACCCGCCAATGCATCGTTGGAGGAAACGGATGAGCCTCTTTGCGTAACCGGCAGATCAGTCTTCTTACATTCATTTGTTTTTCTCCCTCTCTCTCTCCTCTCCGGTTGGATGCCCATCACCCGACGTCGGACGATTAATGCTGAATCCGTCCCGACGACGTCCCGACGCGATAGCAACTTCGTTCCCCCTTGTCTCCCACACCAAGTGGCTCCGGCACAAATCCTACTCTCCAACCACCAGCCACCCATTGTCCTTACATAGTACATTGGCTTGTGCGACTGTTCCAACACCCATCCCAATCGAAACTTGCGTGCGAAATAGTACCCGTAACCTTCCCCGATGAACATGCCCCCTAAGGCCGCGACGACACCCTAAACCACCTACGACTCTACGACTTCTGTGTAATATAATGATTTGACGAGCACCGTCGCTTACTACCGGTCCGATCCAACACCATGAACGGGTACTCCCCGGGGAGGCCCTCGCCGCCCCGGGCTACTGGTCCCGGAGGCGGAGGGAGGTCCCTAGGCGGGGACGGCCTCAGGAGGGATATTATGAACAACTTTGAAAGGGCGTCGCTACGTGTTGATCCAGTCAGTTGTCTCCGTCAGTCTTAGTTGACGCCGCCTAGCCAGATCTGACAACCTGTAGATAAGCACGAAACTGCCGCCGAGCTCCGCGCTGGTCGATCTCAAGGACCCGATCCAAGTCCATCTGTTGACCGAGACGGCGCTGACCGACAGCAAACAATACCGAATATTGTCCCAGGAAGAAGTCGATAGTGCCAAGAAACAGATCCAATCATTATCGCTGCGCGTCGAACAAACACGCGCAAACCTCGCTATCCAGACAAAGTACCGAGATGCCGCCGTTTCCATGGCCAAGCTCTACACCCAGCCCGAGGCTGGTAAAAGGAGGAGCTTGCTGGGCAACAACCGCAACAGCATGGGGGAGTCCTTGCGAGAGGCCGAGGTAGAGCGACAGGCGAGCGAAAAACGAGTCGAAGAGCTGTCGGCCGAGCTGCGGAACCTCGAGCAACGCCTGGCGGAATCGCAAAGGAGTCTTCTGGAGCACACGGCCGGTATCCTCCAGCTGACGCACAGGGCTTCCAAAAAGCCGGCTAGCCAGCTGCCCGCGCAGATGATGAATGGGATCCCTGGAAGCCCGGAGAGCCTGTACACCTATTCAAACGGCCGCAACAGCTTGGAACCGGTGGGAGACGACGCCTTCGACGAGGACGGCCCGTACCAGAACCTCAACAATGAACCTTTGTCTCGTGGACAGCCGAAAGTCAGCCCACTCAATATCCCATCCAAGGCACCAAACCGAGAACAAGATGCCCAGCTGCAACAGGAGGCGGAGAAGCTGAGGGAAGAGAACGCCAAATTACGCGCGCAAGCCGACGCGTTGGCGGGCCTGCGTGAGGAGAACGCCCGGCTCCAGTCACAGACAGACGCCTTGAGCGTCGAGGTTGATGGACTCAAGAGAGAAAATGCACAGCGCTTGCAGTCCGTCTCCGATACCGAGCGAAAACTTGCGACATTGAACAACTCTTTGCGAGAGGTAATTGTAAACTTGAATCCCACCAAGAACGGAGGCTTCCGTGCGCCCCCTTCAACGGCGACCGACGCATCAGTCGAGCCTGGCACAACCTTGGCAAGTCAGTTCGAATATCTGGAAGCTGGCCTGTCGGCAGTGCGGGAGGAGCAAGAACTTCAAGGACAGTCCTCTAGCACTCTCCAGAACGCCGAGGCCGCCGCGGGCGAGGCGTCAATCGCCCTCTCGCGCGCGGAGAGCCGCATCGACGACTTGAACCAGCAACTGCGTGATATTCTCGTCGCGGTCGACCCGAGTCATCCCGAGGTGCCCAACTCTGGTCTCGACGGCCAGTTCGACTGGCTTCAACGTGCACTTTCTGTTGTGGACGAGGAAATGAAGAAGACGGCCGGACAGTCGGCTGTCAAAAAGCAAGACGAGGAGCAGGTCGATGCTGTGCTGATGGGCCTGTGGGAAATCATCCAGTCGGGCTTCGCGAGCATCCAGCAGCAAAAGGCAGACCGTCGCCGCACGCGGATGGAGCAGGGCGTGTCCGAGAATGAAGACGACATGTCTGGCGACGAGGCCGTCGACACCACGGAGCCGTACTCGCTGTCGGCATTCTCGGCCAAGGTGCAGTGGCTCTACAGCCAGGCCACTAGTCTGAGAGAGCAGAAGTCGGTCCTGAAGCGCCAGATCAAGCAGCAACGCGAGCTGAACAGCAAGTCGGACTCGCAGAGGGACGAAGAGTTGAGGGCGAAGCAGGAGCAGCTCGAGCAACTTCGGGCAACCCAAATGCGGGCCGAGGAAGAGAAGATTCTCGAGCTGACGCTCAAGCAGGACCAGCTAGATCAGCTTAGGTCGCTGCTCGAACGGTCCGAGGAAGAAGTGGCCGAGGCCCAAGAGAAGCTGGTCAAGGTCCAGAAGGAGGCCGAGGCCGCGGCGGCCACGCGCATGGCCAACGAGTCCAACGCAGCCAAAACGCAGGACGAGATCAAGCAGCGCGACGCCAAGATCGCCTCTCTCGAAGCGAGCACCAAGGAGGCCCAGACCACGCTGGCGAGCCTCAACACCAACGTCCAAGAGCTGAACGACAAGCTGAGCCGGGCCAACGAGGAGATCGCGCTCCTAACGACCAAGCTCGCGGGAGCGGAGAAGGCGGCCGTCGAGAAGCAGCAAGAGGTGGCGGCCAAGGACAAGGAGGTCAAGGAGAAGGAGGAGGAACTGGACCGGTTCAACATGATGATTGTCGAGCTCAAGACGGAGCTCACCATCGCACAAGCCGAGCTGGACGGCGCGTACGGCTCCCGTAAGGAGAGGGCCAACCAGGCCGCGGCTGTCAAGAGCACCGTGGAGGTTACGCAGCTCAAGGGCGAGGTCGACCGGCTCAAGGAGGAGCTCAGCTCGACGCTCAAGGAGCTGGAGACCATCACGGCCGAGACGATCAACGCGGAGCGGGAGAAGTTCGAGGTCGAGAGCAAGCTCGACGACGCGCTCGCCGTCAAGTCGAACCTCGAGGGCGAGATCAGCTCGCTCAGGGACCAGCTCAACGCCGAGGTCGACAGCTGTCGGGCCAAGGTGTCCAAGTTGCAGGAGGAGCTCGACAGCGAGCGCCTCAAGGTGACGCCCGGCACCAACGCCCGCGGGGCCGGGGCGTCGATGCTCAGCGAGCAGTTCCGCGCCACGATGAGGGAGGAGAGGAAGAAGTTCCAGGAGGATCTCAGGGTAAGTCTGCGTGTGCTCGTCCGTGGCGGCCACCGTGCTAACCAACCGCGCGCAGGAGGAGCAAGCCAAGAGAAGAAAGCTCGAGGAGGAGCTACAGAAGATGAAGAAGTCCCAGGGGCCCGGGCGGAGTCCCCTGAGCCCCCGGTGAAGCTGGATACCGGCGACGAACCCCCCGTCCGAAGTGTGATTTCGTCACCCGCCTTTCGCTCGTGGAGCCCGCGTCTATGGCCCTCCTCCCTTGATGCGAGCTGTCTTTGGATCAACGCAATCGCTACGACGTGTACTAGTACGGACTCGCGTGGCCTTTTTGTTCTTCTCAAAGTTTGATAACTTTTTATGGTCACTTTTTTGGATTCCTTCTTTTTTTTTGTTTTTGTTTTTTTGCATAGCGCGATCGTTGGAAAAGGGGATAGGTTGAGAACTTATTCTATCCAAAGTTCCCTCCTGGTTTCTGGTTTGGATATACTACCATCACCACCAGTGCTGGCTGCGTCAGCGCACGCTTTCCCCAGACAGTACTGCTACCGGGTGACTTGTCTGCCGTCGAGCCCGTCTTGTATAAACTCAACCCCGACCCCCGAGCTGGGCGCCGTTGCCGTCGGCTTTTTTGTATTTATTTATTTAGTTTTTGGATACCACGAGGGAGAGGAGGCCTGAAGACATTAGGGGGGAGGGGTGAAGGAATTGAAGTATGAAGTTGAAGTTGTGTCTGCGTTATCCGGCTGGTCATCTGGCTTTCCCCTCTTTCTTGATTGTCCTGTCTTCTGTCCCGCCGCCGCCACGATGAAGGATGAAGGTGTGCGGCGGACCCGGCCGGTGTTTTCTTCGGATCCTCGCCGTGCCGTTCACGGTTCTCCCAGATGGATGACATGTTCCCCATTGTACTGCCGGGAGCCCACCTTTCCCCGTCCTGCCGAGCTCGTCTGCTGTCCCCCTCTTCTTTTCCCTCCCTCAGCTACCTCCCATTCGTGACGGAGGCAGCCAGTCCCGTTTGGGCGGTGGCCCGGATCCATCACGGGGCCGTGACGTGCTGCCCAGGACCGAAACGCTCGCCCACGGCGTATGATCACAACGACAGCGGCCTCGGCATTCGAGGAGCAGAGGCTGGGAGGAGGAGGGGGGATCTAGACCCCATCTTCCTCTCTGCGTTCCCGGGCTCGGTATGTCGGGTATGCCTGGCCGACTCCAAAGACCGTCAACCATCGCGGAGCGAGCCAGCCACAAACGGACGCGGACACGGGTTGAGACGCTTTGTTTTCTGCTTCGTTGTGGACAGAAGGGGGGCGGAGGCCGCTGGATTTCCGGAGCTGGACTTGGACATCATGTCACCGAGGCCACGCAAGCAGACGGAAGGGGGGAAGAGAGCAACGGTGCTTCAAAGGAGGGAACGGCGAAAGGGGGAACCGAATGCTCGCTTGTCAAGAGCCATCGCCGCCCGTTGGATCCCAGAACCGGAAGCCGTCAAAGAATGTCTCGGCTCTCTCTTCAGAGCCCTCCCCGAAAGTATTGATACACACACACACACACACACACACACACACACACACACACCGTCGAGTCCTCGACTGCGTCCCCGTCCCCTCCTCCCCCCGGATCTCGCACTGGTTTCCACACCTGGTACCCCTCCCCCCCCCCTTTCCCCCCGCTTTACACGCCGCAGCACGACGACGGCGACGACGAACGACAATGACGCCACCCGGCGCCGGGTAGAAGGAACCAAGGACCTTCCCTCCACGGGTGTGGTGGACGTGGTGGACGGTCGCCGCGGCCGAGCATCCCCGGACGGAAGCTTGGGGAAAGCCTGTTGTATCTCTCTCTCACCCGGCCGGCCCCATGAGACGAACCCCCCCCCCTCCTTTCCTTCCTCCTTTGCTTCTCTTCTTCTGTCCTTCCATGGCCGCCAAGCAAGTGAACCCTTGAAGAAATATCGAGAGCGGTAAGCCGTCCCAACCGCGAGACACGACGGACGACCCTGGAGCCGGCTTATTGCGTGTTGCGTATTGCGTCCGTCCGTCCGTCCGTGACGACTTCGCCCTCGTGGATGGTGGCCGCCTCGTGACCTGCTTCCGAAATGAGACCGTCTCAACGAAAAGAACGCCATCTTTCACCTCCCCAGCACACGGACGTCCTTCTCTTTTTTGGCCCCAAGGAAAGGTTAGCGTCTACAAGTCCGTCCCCAAGATGAAGGCATCTCGACTCGACGCAAGAGGTCTAGTCTAGTCTGGCGCTGGCAGGTAACACCAAACGTGGGGAGGGATGGCCGTATTACATGCACAGTTCACTCGTTTCATTCCGCCTCATTATCGAAATTGTGTCCTTCAGATGGCTGCCCCCCCTCCCTCGCTTCGTTCCCCTTCGCGGCTGCTAGAGCGAAGCATAAAACGTAGCGTCAAATCCGTCCTCCAGAAACCCTCGGCCGGGAACGCGAGATCGACGACGCCCCAGCTGATCTTACGATATCCTTTATCTCCTCCCTCCCCCCGTCTTCAGATGAGATGGATTCAGGAAGGGGGACCCGGGCCAGCGTTAGTGTACTCGGATTTTGAGCCTCGCCAGACGACGAACGCCTCTTACGCCCCATCCCGCCCCCTAAAGATGCAAGCAAGCATCACCAAGACGGAAAGGGAAAAAGACGGTGGGAAGCGGGTTCTGTTGACATGGCTTGTAGAGGATCTGCGCGGTCCTCAGAGGTCTAGATCATTATTGGACGGGGGGAGGGGGGGTCTCATATCTGCGAACGAAAGGATGGGGGAGATGAAGAAGAAAAGAAAAGAAAAAGTTGGTGGGAAGGAGGACCCAGTCAAAAACACCAAGAGACTATTCGTACTCCTGCCTAGATCAGCAGGATAGACACATAGAGAATGAGGGAGGCCGGGGGCCGGGTGCCCAAAATCCATGCCTTCCTTTGTCTCCTCGACCACACAAGCCCGAATGAGGAGGCACTGAGTGACGGTCTCTGTCGAGATGAGCTCTTCTGCCAGTCTTGGTTCCGCGCCGCGCCGGCATCAGACCTCTCGGTTGGGAGGCAATGGTGCTGCCGATCTTCATTGTCTACCTGGAGGGGGGGCGCTGGACTTCCGAAATGTGTACGGAGTACACGCAGTATTAGACCGGCGGGGGAGCCACTCGCCCAAACCGGACGCCCGGCAATCTTTGATTGGAGCCACGGCTCGAGTGGCGCAAACCAGGGGGCCACGAGCATCAAAGGTTAGACTCTAGGCCCTGCAGCGCCCACTTGGGTTTGAAGGCCTGCATCTCTCTGTCTTCCTTTGGGGAATGGGGTTGACCATAGTACTACTAGGTTGCGGCAGCCGAAAGTAGTGACTGCAGAGCGGGTGCTTAACGACGAGGGGGGAGGCAAGGCCAGCGGAATGCAAACTCGCCCAAAGAGCGGTGATCGAGGCAGTCGTCATGCAGTCTGGTGGTATCATGAACAATAACAACAACGAGCATCATGTATGAGACGTGTGATTTGAGCAACTTGAACACGAGCGGCTACGGCCCAGAAAGCTCACCGCTCTCGTCGTCCTCAAAGCAGTGGGAGACGCTGTAGTCTCTTTGGTCCTGAACCCATGGTTCTCCAGCACCCCCGGCGAAGCTAGCCGGGAGGTAAGCGAGGGACCGTTGCTGCTGAAGAAATGATGCGGTCAAGGCATGTCTGGAGGGCCCAATCCCGTGTGCATCTGGGTGGATTCGACGGAATCCAATGTGCAGGCCAACAAAGGACCCACGAATCCTGTATCGCCTTGCAGAGTGTGAGAGCCTACGCAGTAGAGTAAGTCTGCCGGTGGCGTCCACACACGTATCCCGCAGGGCTTCGTGGTAGGAAAAGGGAAGACTAATCAAAAACAAAACAAAAACGCTGATGCAGATGCAATTTGACAACAAAGAAAAGAAAAGAAAAAGATGGAGACGATCCATGCACCGCAACCCACAGAAGAGGAGCCCACCCATGCTGGCTCGAGAACGGCGCAAACATGAGTCTACTACTAGTGTCCAGATACACTACTGCGTAAACTGTGTAGGGTGCGTCTTGGTCAGGGGGAGGGGGGGCTGGGCCTTCTAGAAGACACGGAATGGACGGGTAAAAGAGGAGGTGCCACAGCTCTCGGCCCAGATTCCCGCTGTGATGTGATTTGAAACGGTTGATGCTGGAAGGTTGGGACACTCCCAAGCGGACGAGGCAGGTCAGGGCCGTCGAGGAGGAGAGACGAGACAACGACCGGGCACGGGAAACAGGCGCACTTCGGGGAAGGCTTTATTTAGGTGGGCACGCAAGCACGGCTCGGACGCTGACCAGCCGAGGCCCTCCTCCTCCTCGTCCTCCTCCTCCTTCTCGGCCCAGGATGTATGTGCGACAAGAGGCATGACAGCAAGAGTCAGCGACGTGTACGAGCTCTGTGTGGGTGTGGGTGTGCTTGTGTGCATCTGGCTTGTCACAGTGGTTTGGTTTTGGTTGTAGAGGGCTCAAACAGCTCGGGTGGCCGACGCAGCATGTCTTTTTTGGGCGCGCGCACGATTCCTAAAACGTGGCCCAACAACGGATCGGGGACGATCAATCCCACGGCATTGGACGTCGTCGTGGCCGGCGTGAGCTGCCATCAATCAGCTCTTGCCACAGCTCTGTTGCGTTGCTGGCCTCACTGTCCAACTCCCGATTCCATCCCAGTGCCGGCATCGGAACGGGACCAAAGCAAGCGGACCACGCCCGTTTCTGATTGGGGTTTGGGGGTGTTGGGTTGCGTTAGGTTGCGTTGCGTTGCGTTGCGCTCCGCTGCGTTGCGCTGCGTTGCGTCGCGCGCCGAGAGCGAAAACAAATGCGGAAGCCCATGTAGATTACAAATTTGGACTTTTGCTGCTGCAAGCTCCAATAGTCGGCGGGTTGCAGCATGGCGGTTATGTCGCCACTGCACCGTCACGCCCGTCCGAGTATACACGGGAGGCAGAGTGCTTGCCCGTCATCTGAAGCCAAGGGCCGGATAATCAATGTGTCCACAAGGGCAACGGAAATCGCAGTGGTCGGGGCATGTCATTTTCTTTGCCATGGGAGGCGGACCGAGTCATGGGCTCGTTCCATCCCTTTCAAGTCGTCGTAGTCGTCCTCGTCGTCCTCGTCGCCAGAGCGGCGTTAGGCGATGGCGCAAGCTGCGACATGGTCTGAAAGGCCTTGGTGTGTGTGTGTGTGTGTGTGCGCGTGTGTGGGAAAGGCAACCAACGGTAAAGATGATGGTGGTGGACCAGCAAGGAAACGGCCATCCGAGTCGTGGTCGTCGTCTCGTCCCATCAAAGAGCCTTGATGCATGCTACTACGCAGTATAGTCTCGGGTCTCGCCAGAGGGGCCGACGAACCCGCCAACTGTGCTACCCCGACGGCGTTACTTGATACAGATACAATGGGGCGGTGGGTTTGCGACCTTTGATAGACCAAGGGGATGCGTAACGACAACAACGACAACAACAACAATCTCAACCAATCTTTCGACCCGTGCTTCCGTGACCGGGTATCGCCTGGTTATCTTGACCGTGATCAATCTCGGTGAGGCGGCAGACGGCAGCCAGGTCAAGAAGCGAAGTGGCATGCCGACGGCCGGCATCCCCAATGAGCGGCTCGCAACCGAAAGAAGAACCAAGTTTTGTTTGAAAGTCGTCGGACGCCGGCACGACCATACAAAGCCAATCTATGGGACCGGCGCTGCCGTGGTTTGCTCGGCGGGCGCATCCCCCCACCCCTGAATCTGTATGTAGTGGTGGCGTCCTCGACGGAGCGCTGGAGCCTAAGAGACCTCCTCTCCGTCGCGACACTAGAGGACGACCAGAGAGGAATGGATGCCGCCAAGTTGATGGGATGGATGACGTGCAACCGTCGGAGCGTTGAAACTGGAGGGCCAGTTGGCTTCTCCGGTTGGCGGGTGTGAGCTGTGTGCAGCCTCATTCTCAGCGGCGGTAGTGCGAGGGTCACCCTCGACGACGAACCGCCGCGGTTCCCGGTCTGCGGACCCTTGGTGTGCTCCATCAACCACATGGCAAGGCAGAAGGGACGGAAGGGTTCCCCCATGTCCGAGGCGTCTGGGTTAATAAGTACGTAGGTACTCTCCGCGCGTACGCACACACACCACACGGGGCCATTGTTTAGAAGAAAAGAAGGAGGTAGAAAAAAAAAAAAAAAAGGGGATTGTTGAGTGTCGACGTCAGAAATTTGATTGACTCGTGCCGTCGTAGGATGGGCGGTGGCTCAGCTAAGATTCAGCCAGAGGCAATTTTAGATGCAGCGTCGATTCCGCAGAGGATTATGGGTGGGCATCTGGGAAAAGATGAGATGATCTCGGCACGTCGACGCCCCATCCATCTACCCATCTGCATACCAGTATCTGTATGCACGGGACTTGGAATCCCCAAGGGCTGGCGACGGTCGTCATCTTTCGTCATTGCCAACCCGGCCGTTTTCTTGAATGAATTGGACGTCCTCCCTGGCCCCTCCCCGCCGGCAACCGTTCGTCTCGTCCATTCTCCCGGGAACAGCACAGCTTGCGAACCCGTATCGAAGCCAGAGATACGACGGGGCCGTAGAGGGCGGCAAGGGGACCAGGAGCGGGCGTGCACCCATTACTCATGCACAGAGCATACCGTCGCCGGCATGAAGCGTACAGGTCTGAGGATCGGGCAGTCGCCGGTGTGTCGCGACTTTGGAAGAAAAAAGGATCTGCCGTGCGCCGTTGGGCGTTTGGATCAAGTGACGGGGACCCCGGGCGGTCTAGAAGAGACAGTCGTACATGCTCCCGGGCACCGTCGTCGGGGCCTACTGCGCAGTATGTAAAGCCAAAGCCAAAGCAGAAGCAGAAGCAGAAAGGCGGCATCAGACGACGGAGGTTAGCGAAGAACGTGGCCCAACTATTGTCCACTTTCCCCCTGGCTCCGATACCTCGGCCGCTTGCACCCAAGAGCAGGTGAATTAAGCAGCCACACACCCCAGGGGCTGGATGTCACGAGGGGGGGGGAGATCCGACCATCCGCTTGGTGAACGACTCATATCCGAATGCCTGGGCGGTCTCCGGCCATGGAAGGGGAGGGGGGGGAAGGGCAACGCGCAAGGCCGGTCGTCTCCATCTCGACGTGGTAGGGAGCCGAGAAGTGAGGAAATGAGGAAATGGGGAATGCGAACAATGCAGGGTGGTGCATCGTGTTTGCTCTGTATGCTGCGGCCGGTTGTCGGGGGTGGTTTTTTTGTGTAGTTTTTTTTTTTTTTTTTTTTGCCGGCGCCAATGTTGAGGGAAGCTACTACCTAGTACAGGCGTTGCAACGGATCCGGATCTTGCATCCATCGGCACGGCAGCGCAGCGTTGGATGCAACATTGCATGGTCGTGTGAGAAGTGATGTGATTCATCTCGCACAGCGCCTCGGACTGCCTTGCGTCGTATGAGCGGGGAGGATACGTAGTATGTGTATCCGCTATGCATGCAAGGCATGAACGGGGGGGTGAGAAGAAAGGTGGTGGGAGGCAAAGTGAGATGAGAGAGATGAATTGGTTATTGATTCCGAGGGGCGATCAGCAGGGTGATTTGCTGCTGATTTGGGTTGGTCGCATCTGGAGTGGCCAGTGGAGGAGGGAAGGGGGGAGGGGGGAGTGGATGAAGGCTGGTGGATCGTGGATCGCAACTACGGATCCAGGGTGCGAATGTCCGTAGATGGGATCCAATCTTAATGCCCTAGTGAAGGGGGAAACGGCCTCTTTTGGTTGCCTCTTTCGCCTCACGACGCTGGAGTTTCGCCTCATTGTTGATGGAGGGCTGACTCTGTTGCCTCAGCACAGAGTACCATCCATTCAGGAGAAGGTTCACCAGTATGGGGCCCAGCGACCTGCCCTAGCTGTCACGGTCCGCCGTAGTGCTCCCTCCCTCCCTCCCACTACCTACCTAGGTAGGTACCGATATTAGGTATTACGAGTACTTGTAGGGGTGGGAAGGGAAGGATGGCAACGTGAAGGAAGTGGAGGCGAAACAAAGCCCAGTCAGTCTCTTTCCTTGCTAGGTACCTACTTGCCTACATCAGCACCCAAGATAGGTACACCAGGTACCTTACCTGAGCGAGGTACCGAGGCAGGTACGTGTATGGTGGCGACCGTTTATGTTAGTGAACTAACTGTAAGGTAGGTACCTAGGTAAGTAGGTAGGGGGCTCTCCCTTACCTTAGGAAGGACGCAAGACTGAGGGCGCGGACGAAAAGTGCAGACGGAAGGTGCAGACGGAGTGCATTCCGTATCTGTTCTGCGCCGTTCCAGCCACACAGACGCCCAGCGTAACTTTCGTCGCTTGTGCAGGAGGTACTTGGTTGGCTGACGAAACTGGTGCCCTTCTCCTTCCAGAAGCGAAACTGAGGGAGGGCACGTGAGAGAAGAGGTAGCATTATGCCCCTTCCCCTCCCAGGTCAGCTGAGGCGAAGGGGGAGGGAGGGTACGTATCAGATGTGACGATGGCTTGTCAAAAGATGGCGGGGATTCGACGAAACAGCATCGACGCCCCCGCCGCTCTGGATGTGGCCCGGCTCCGAAAAATCGATTTGAAGACATCAAGGGCCGGCCGCAGGAAGTGCCCGTAGCGAAGCACGCTTGGGGCAAGGTACCGGCGGGAGGTGGTGTACCTATTCGTACGAACGAACCCCCTTCCCAGGCGGCTCTCAACCTCGTTTGACGCAGATTCGATGCAGGGATGGGGAGCGAGGAATGACAAGTCTAACAGAGTCCAGACTCGGTCTGGGAGGGGAGGGCTTGATGGCTGAGATGGTGATTGTGGTTCCAGGTTTGTGCATGTTGTGAGTCGCGACTGTCTTGGGGACTTTGACTGCTTACTACATGTACAGTATTACCTGCCCAGTCCAAGTATACTGCGAGATGCCCGCAGTCATGTTCCGAGATGAAGTGTCAATACTATGTAATGGTATTAAATTATGTCGACGACATGTTATCCCGAACCGACCATGTTCTCCAACCTGCCTGCTCCGTAACCGCCCCTCCCTCCCCACTGACGTTCAATCTCGCCCGGTCAAGACCCTTGGAGAGGAGACCGAATCAAAATTGGGAAGCATGTGGGAGGCACTGATTTGTTTCTTCCACATGGGGTTTTTTCCTCCCGCCTCCCTGGTTGATTCACGGCCCAATCATTCCAAAGCGGCGAGCTCCTGTCTTCAGTCTTCGGTCCCCAAAGGCCCCAGCAGCGCGATACAACGCCTCCTCGGGAAGGCCATGCACTAACTACATCATACTCCATACAAGCCGATGAGCCGTGGCTTTGCAATAGTTCCTTGGCCCAGTGTCGTATTGATGTGAAGGAGGCGGCTTGCTTTGCCTCACTCAAAATGAGTCGACGATAGGTGCACCGCAGGTGATGAGAAGGTTCACCTCGTGCCCGGTGCGGGAGACACTAGCGACGACGGTATGAACAGAGTGCAGCCACGAAGAACAGGCCGCGTTGCAAGCTTGTCCCTCTCAAGAGAGATGGACAAGATGTATCACGCTGAATGCGCGACTCCTCAACCTCTCTTGCAGCTGCCAGCATGAGGTTTGATCTGCACCAGTGTACGGATACCTACGGGGTAAGGCACATACATCTCAACAACTCGACGAAAGTGCAACGCAATTTACTCCCACTCATCGTCCTCCCCTCCTTCTTCTTCTTCTTCTTCTTCTTCTTCTTCTTCTTCTTCTCCTCCTCCTCGCTCTCTCTCCCTCTCTCTCTCACCGGGCCTTCCCTTCTCTCTCACCTTGGGATCCCATGGATGTGGGTTCCTAAAATCAGGCAGGGTATCAGGTACACGTAGCGAGAGGCTTTTCCCACGTATAGGTAGTAGATTCCCAGGTACGAGGCACCCCCAAAACCCAATCCAAGACTCTTGGGACCTGGGACTTGCAAGGGATCCCATCCCTGCTGCCCGCTCTCGGTCCCAGCAATCCTCACCTCACCCTGGCCCCTTCCTGTTCCTTGGCCAGGACGGCGCCGGTCCCTACTGGCTAGACACACGTAACCCACGGCACCTTTAATGTTCTTTTCCTCTCTCCCCTTCCTTCACCCAACGCGCGCGCGCGCGCCCTGTCTCCCCAATACGGTACGGTGTAAGTACAGTACTACGTATTCTCTCTCTCCACGCAAACCGTAGATGGCTATTACCGACGGCGTGGGTTTTGCTAGGTTGTCTCAACTGACCCTTGCCGCTGCTCATTGCCTTTTATTCGTCCTCGTCGTCCGTGCTACCAGACTATTTTCTCCAGTTTGTTTTCTTTTCTGTCCCTTTTTATTCCTCCGATGCTTTCTTCTGCCCCTTGTTAGAGTAAAACCCCACGCCTCACTCGGGGCTAGCCATCCGCTCTCCTTTGTCCCCCATAACCCTCTCAAGCCTCTTTCCACTGGCCTTGGAGTCGTGATCCTCCTGCCGCCCCCCCCCTATCGTCAAGAGAGACATTGCCTTTTTGCTCGGACACACAATACCTCGAGCGGATGGGTGGAAGCAAGGACTAGCGAGCAGGAGACGGGCGCTCTGCTCATCTTGTGTCTTTCTGGGCCCTAGGTTTCTGCGACCGTCCTTAGTGGCCGATGGCGTTATTCATCCGTAGTTTACGACTACACGCACACGCTACCTGTACTATCCAAGTAGGCCAAAGTCAGCGAGCCCACGAGCGGACAGACGCACAAGCGGGGGATGTTTTGACCTACCGTCGCCCGGCTGTCCACACTGCTGCACCGGGGTCTTGCGAGGGCGCACCATGCCCGCCACGACGACAAGGCACACGAGGGGACCTCGACATGACCGTGGCCTCGTTTACGTACCGAGTTTCGCCCGCCGCCGCTGAAGCAGCAGTTTGACCCTGTCGTGTTCCGTTCTGTTCTGCTCATCCGGCCATCGAGCCCATCCATGCCGCAGCTACCGACATTAGGATGAGTTGCCGCTGGCCGGTAGCACCAACGTTGTTGACTCGCCGGCCGCCGCCTCTGACAGCCTTTCCGCCGCACACGCCCAACGATTCATTTACCTTACCTTCAGCTTCTTCTGCTTCGTCTCACAGCAAGCTTGCGCCATTTGCCGCCCGGCGGCGGACAGCCCGCGAACGGCTCAACCTGTCTCTGTTTCTTTCAACCCTCCTCGCAGCTACTAGTAGCCTGCTGCATGCCCTCCTCATTGCCCTTGGGGCTCTGATACCTTGGACCGTATACGCTATCCCATCGGACAAGGGCCTGGTGGTTTGGGGACATGTGTTGGTCCCTCCAATGACGCCTCATCGGCCTGGTATGCGGAGCGCCACCCATTCTTCCCCCTTTCCCTGTCTTCCGTTCAGAGGAGGAGAAAGCATCACGAAACTCGGGAGGGCCAGACAAAAAAAAAGAAGGGAGGCTAGGAGGCTAATTAGCAGGCGTGTTCCATGAGGGACCCATTTTGCGTTCCGTTCTTCGTGATCACCGACAGGCGCATGGGTCGTTCCTCCCAGCGTCTCCAGCCGGCAGGGACAGGCCCGAGTGGGCCAAGAGACCAAAGTTCCGCGAGCACCAAACGACTTGTGCGCCCACGCCCCCCGGCCCGCTGCAAGGATGACCTAGGTGCCAATCGCCCCAGCGTGCGATGAGGGTGGCATGGCACGGCAAGGGTGGCATAGGAGCATGGGAACAAAAGAGCATGGATAACCATTCCGCCTTGGTGACCCGTCTGCTGGTATCGGTGGTGATGTGTGGGTGCAGAACTTGGTAGCGACTTCCAAGTTCTTTCCCAATGGGGTTGGCGATGGAAATAGCAATGCCAAATGGCAAATGATGAGGCCTGCCACTGTTGTTACCGATGCCTCGATTCGCCGTTCGCAATGCCACCGATGGCAAAGGAGCTCCTCTTCGGATCCCGATTTCCATGTCGATACGCCCCCGGTGCCACTCTGCTAGGGCGGCAACGTGTATCGGCCGGGGCGGAGGGCAACTTACATCCATACACGTATATGTATTGGCCAGCTCCGTGGCATGGCGTGGCGTGGGGTGGCGTGGCGGGCATGCGACTCGCATGTATCGTATCGTTTCTTACTCGGCAAGCCGACGTTCCTCGGAGGCTTGCTGAGGGCGGGTGTTCGTCCCTCTGTTGCTGCTTGCTGCCGCTGTCGCCGCTGTCGCGGCTGCCTGTCTACGGTGGATGTCGGCGGTCGAGCCATGGAGGACTTCACAAAGGGACGTCTTACGATGACGCGCTAGGCCACCTAGAACGTGGTAGCGGAACGGACATGGAGGGGGGGGAGTAATGGAACCTGCGGCTTGAGGCGTCGACGAGGCTTGCCGTACCTGACAGAGAATCGGGCAAGGTGCCAAACCCACGGACGGCATCTGGAAGGGATGCCGCGATGTGTGATGCGAGGGAAGAGCCTGGACAAGAGGGAGGCATGGTATGGCATGTCGGGGTGTGAGCAACAAGTACCCGTGGTGTTCCTCACCCATAACTTTTGCCTTGGTCAGGTACGAAAAGGGTACTTCCGGCCCCATGCACACACACACGCACACACCCACATTACATAGGAGTAGACACAGCATACTACGACGAACATGTCAACATGAAGACCGCTGCTCAGCTCACCATCAGTGTCTCTCAGTCAAGTAGTGCAGTGTAGCGTAGTGAGTGAGTGGCAGGTGAGTCCAAAAGGGGAGGGGAAAGGGGGGGTCGAGGGAATGAATGCTCAGTGGAAGCTGACGCTAAGATACACTACGGAGCTTCGATTGTGTAAGAATAGTGCGTGTGAAGGAAGGACGGTGCCCACCACCTCTGGCAGTGAGTGCTCTCATCTGCTTTCTGAGTGCTGTCTCTCTAAGGTGCATTGAGGAAGGAGGGTGCATTACGAGCAATTTCACCCTCACCCAACCCATCCAAGCGCACACGAGTTTCCCCCTAGTTCCTGGACCCAGTCAGATGGTACGTACCTCACAGCGCTCCGTCACCGATGGAGACCACCTACCTAGGTATGCCAGCACAATGTATCCTTGCCTCACTCACATTCGCTTTTCAAGGGCCCGGGAGGCAAAGGGGGAAGGGGGGAAGGGGGGGGAGGTGGAGAGGTGGAGAGTGCCCTTTACGGGCGAGTTTAGTGTGTGTCGACGCTTGACACCCTCTGTACGCTACTGTGCATTAGAGTACCTAATGTAGGGTTGTCGAGAGGGTCAGGCACTCCAATGCTCAGCCGAGTCCATGTACCTCTCCACCCATCTGCCGAAGACTAGTGACCATTTTTATTTTTTATTCTATTTTTTCCTTTGGTCGTTTGGACGCTACTCTACACCATTTTCTCATACATGCATTGGATGGGCCTCTACACACACGCACACACCACACCACACACCTCACATCCCACACCCACCACATACTCACACACACACACAACACACTGGGTGTAACTGCGACCGTGTACGTACCTTTTTTTCTGGTGGATGTACCTGCCTTACAGTACCTACCTACCTACCTACCTAACCTACCTTACCCTCCCATACCATACCATCTTATATTACTGTTTAGCTTTAACGTGCTCCAGTCCTTCCTGGCGCTTTCTCTCCTTTTTTTCTTTTCTTTCCTTCCTTCCTCGTTCCATCCCTTCCCCGGCCTGCATGCTGCACTGCACTGACCTGACCTGACCTGACCTTAACCTGGGCTGGGGCCTGACCTGACCGTACCTTGCTCCGCTGTACACCACTTACCGACCGTATTTCTCTTTGCCTTTCCCACGTCCCCTACTTCCTAGAGGTTCCTTTCTTTCCTCTTTTCCTTCCTTCTCCGTTTGTAATTTCCTTCCCGATTTGTAATTAACAGACGACTCTTTCTCTCTCGCTCTCGCTCTCTCTCTTATCCTCTCATTCTGGGGCTGCTCTAGACTGCTTCTCTCTCCCAGTCCCCCGTCACTGGATATCCCACACACACCCACCCACCCCTGAGCAATCTCCGTCACTGCATCCTCTTTAAACAACCAAAACCTACTTCCTTCGTCGTCGCTCGGCCTCCAATAGACTTTCACCCTTTCCACTGCCTCGCAAGTTCCCTCTCGACCAACAAAGACGGCCACTCTCAACTCAACAACGACACAACAATCAACACCACACACGATCCATACTGTATCTCACCCCCCTTGACCGCACCCTTGGGCTCGCAGCTCCCGTCTATTCCGACCAACGAGATCCCAGAGTGACTTGGGCTACTTGTTTGCTTCTCAGCTGTGCATCTGCAGCAAGCACCCTCCCATTACGCACACCGGACTCCTCCTGTGGTCCAGCCGCTCCTTCTTGCGCTTTTCGGCGTGTCGACGACACCTTTAGCAAACATCCCTCGGCCCCATTGAGAACCAGTACCACTTACTCCCTCGACCACTTGCATTCTGCTGCTGCGTTCCGCGCCACGCTGACAGCAATCTTTTCCTGTAAGTTGCTATAGGCCTGCTCCACAGGTCCGGCCCAAGAGTGCGGCATGGTCGCAGTCTTCGCATCCCCCTCTCTCCCCCCCAATCAATACTCTCCGCACTCATTACACGGAATTTCGGAAACCAGCACCTGCATTCGCCCGCGTGTGTCGCTCACGAGACCCTCGTCTGACAAAGATCATCGGCGCCTGTTTGACATCTGCCAACTAGATATACTCTTGCTAACTCGCTCTCTCGGGGAACACTAGCCATACTACGCATCAGCCCTTCTTCGGTTTCGTAGTCTCTGCATCTTGTCTCGAAGAGGCCGATCTCGAGTGTGTAACCGTGGGCCTGAGTCTCTGGTTCTTGACGACATCCTGGAACTTTTGGGCGTTCGGACAACCCGAAACGCAGTCGAGCGGACAACAACAACCACCACCACTTACTAAACCGATAATCTGAAATCTCATCACAATGGCGGGCGAACAGGGTGCCGGTGGCGGCATAGAGAGCAACCGTCGGCACTTGTCGACATCGACTCGAGCCAGCGGCGAGAACGAACCCATCCAGGAGGCCGAGCCCCAGGCGGGCAAGCAGACACAACAAGAGGAGACCAAGACACAGTTCCAACAATCATCACAAGATTCCCCCAGGGGCTTCAACCCGCCCTCCAACACATCAACCCCTCAGACAGCGCCTCTGATGGCGAGGGCATCATCCAATAGCTCGACATCTTCGACCCCGAGCGCTCCGACGGACAGTTACTTTGGAAGCGTCCCCGAGGCCAAGGCACCCGCCCCCCGGGTCTCTCGCCCAGTCGAGCCTCCCGTAACAAAGGTGACTCTGAGCGAGCTGGATGTGTGCAAGATCATGCACAACCCCAAGTTGCGCCACGACATCAACTTTGATCCCGAACTGCATTTCAGACCCAATCTCGACGGCGACAAGGGCAAGCGGAAACAGCACAAGGCCGACCTCTTCTGGAACACTCTGCAAGAGCAGCTCGCCCAGTTTGTCAGGGAACCGGAGGCCTTCGTCGCTGCGCATGGCCAGGGAGACGATTGGTGTCTGCCGTCCCTATTGAAGGCGGTCAAGGAAATCATCCAGACCCTTGTACCTCAAAGGGACCGAGTCTACTTGGACGAGGGACTGAATGTCGACTTGCTGATGCAGCAGTTCTACCGGGGCATTGCGGACTTGGAGAAGCTGGCCATGTGGCTGTCCAGGGTGCTCAAGTCACACTGCGCTCCGATGCGCGACGAGTGGGTTGACCAGATGTACTCGCAGCTGAGCAACGGCAACAGGACCAACAACGTGGAGGAGCTTGTCAAGGGCATGAAGAGCCTCCTCAGCGTGCTGGAGGCTATGAAGCTTGACGTTGCGAACCACCAGATCCGATGTCTCCGCCCCATCCTTATCGAGGGAACCATCCCCTTTGAGCGGAAGTTCTTCGAGAAGAAGATCCAGGGTAGCAAGCTGGACGTTACCCAAGCAAATGCGTGGTATAGAGATGCCGAGCAGCGATACGCCGGCTCTCTGTCGCCCATCGCCGCCCACTCCTTCGGCGAGATGTCGGTATTCTTCGAGGCCATCTCCCGCTTGATCCTGCCGTCGGTCTCAGAAAAGGCTCTGCCAAACACCTTCATCTTTGACGAAGAGAGATTCATCAAGCTTCGTGCGGACATGCTGGACGCCATCAACCTGGAGGTCTGCATGCGCATGTACGATGACCTCGACAGAGTCGGCCGGTTCAACGCCCCCCTCTTCGCCAGCTCCTTCCCGCAGTTCGATGACGAGCCCCGCAGCCGCCCCCTTTCCATGACGCCCGATTTCAACTTCAACACACCTCCGTCTCGTCCGTCGAGTTTGGCGTTCAGCTCCGGCGACTCGGCCACCTCGTCCCCGCGATCGTCGCTAATTCTCCCGCCCCAGCCGACCTCGGATCCCACGGAATCTCTGAACAAGGCCCGGGATCTCTACAACTCTCTCGTTGCCCTCCTCCACACCTCGCCACCACCTCGCAGGCACGAGTCCCGCTGGGAGGCCATTGCTCCTTCGCTGGCTCTCCAGATCTTCCGCTTCACCAACGCCCCGGCCGATATGCTGTCAGTCTTTGAGTCCAAACTCGCCTCGCACGTCTGCGACATCAACAGCCCCCTATTCCAAGAGGTTGAGCAGCACTTCCACCATAGACTCCTCATGGAGCTGCAAAAGCGGGTCAGGGAGTACCGTGTTTTGAGCGGAGTTGGCCTCTTCTCGGCGGCCACGGGCGGCCGCGCCCACGGCGCAGGGCGGTCGTGGAGTAGCAGCCCAGACCGCGAGAGCTCTGTCTCGGATAACAACAGCAACAACAACCGGGAGTCTCGAGATGACGGCGGCATCGAGGACATGGCGACTCGCTTGGCACACCTCGGCATTCTCCACTGGAGAGTCTTTGCCGGCCTCGCATACACTGAAGAGGAAGAGGCCGACAGTCTGATGGAGATGAATCAGTTCTAGGGCACACAACAATTAGGTATCAAGACACCAATCTCTTAATGAAGGAGATGCTGGCAGCAGGACCAGCAAACCCGACACGCCCACACAAGGGGGCTTCTCTATTATGTCTGGCCGAACAATACCCCTTTTTACAGTATTTTAATCTTGCATTTGTCCGCTTTTTCTCGCAAGACTCTTTTGGCTACGAGGGGTTTACGGAACCTTAGACGGTGTTTGGGGATTCAATACATCAGGCTCGCGGTTTTTTTTGCCGCGTTGACTAGTTGGGTAGGCGTTGCATGGGGAGGCGGTCACATCCAGATACATAGCGTACGCTTCTTCCATTTTTACCTCTTTTCTTTTCTTTCGCATTGCAGAGACAAGAAAAGAAGAGTCCGATTGTCATCTAAGACCACTTTCACCCATCGTGTTCGATTCTATTTGTGATGTGTGTGTGAAGGCACCGCAGACAAGCGATGTCTGCTTAATCATTGATCATGACATGGGCAACCCAACCCGCGTTTCCCCCACGGGTGTTTCATCCGATGTGGCAATTGGCCAAGCATATCCCGCCGTTGTCGTGTGGCCGATGGGCAATGGGCGCGACGACGATGGAGGGTGGGTGGCGCAGAAGCAAGCCACAAGTCACACGCTGTCACCTGTCTCTCTGGTGCATGATGTTTGGTGAAGGGTAGGGGGGAGGGGAAGGTGGCAGGTGGCGTCAGGGGACGGTCGACGTGGCGGCTCTGTCTTGATGGAACACTGCGCTACAGCGAGTGCGGCAGGTTAGTCGATGCTGTTGTTGTCATTTTTCTCTACTGTCTGCTGATGGGAGGCGTGTGTGTGTGTGTGTGTGTGTGTGTGTGTGTGTGTGTGTGTGTGTGTGGTGGTTTTTAATCGTGTGGGGGTCATGGAAGGGATGGCATTGTTTGGTGTTTTTGCAAACGGGCATTGTTTCTTTGGCTATTTTTACTGTCTGAGGATATCTCCGAGTTTCTGTGTTGGAGTCGCGCATTTCGCCGTGGGGGTTTCACGCGGGGTGGGATCATGGGACCTCTTGCCAGGCCGGAGAGGCCTTTGCCGCCTACCGTGGTCTTGTCGGTGCACGAAAAGTGTGCTTGCTTTCTGAGATCTGGATCCATCTTCCTCTTCTTTTTTTTCTTCGTTTTTTCCCTTGTCATTCTCCCCCCCCCCCCCACTCCGCATGTCCTCCTCGTCCTGGCTCACGCTCGAATGCGACGGTGGCACCGTGCCGGCGGCATTGCACCACCCCCATTTCCATCGGGCCAAGGCACGTTGTTGGCCTGGGTGTGGACGGGGGGGCGGGCGGAGGTTCCGAGCCCTTTGCTCGGGACATACGGTTGCAACGCCATCGAGCCTACGTAGTATCGCCATAGGACGATGGGTCTTCATCCTCTTGCGGTACGACGGTACCCCCGTTCTGGGTCCGCGTAGGTAAGAGGGTACGAGATGGATGTCCATTTCTCAGGCGCTCCCTACCGGCGCCCATCGGCCGGTCCGGGAGGTCACCGTCAGCTTAACCAACCCCCCCCTCGTGGGCCCGGCGGGACAGCGAACGCGGAAGGTGGCCGGGTTGGTGTCGATAAAAAGCCCTGCTGGACCCCGGCGCCGATCTCCGTCTTTCCCACGTATTCGCACTCTTCGTATTCTCGCGTGAACCCCACAAACGGGGACGCGGGACGAGGGGCCGCGTAGGTAGTGGGTGAGGCCGGCCCGGGTTCAAGTAAGGGACAGGAGACGAGCCACCGACCACGTCTTCCCGGAACGGAGCCCCCGTCGTGCCGGCGAAGCCAAGTATCCCGGACGCACATGTGTGGTGGTTTACGATATGTAAATGATATGCGCAGGCATGGAATTGCTCTTTTGCCGGACCATGGGACGGACATACAAAAAGGGCCAGGTTCGGCTTTTTGGGCCGAACGCACACATGGTTTAGTACCCCGAGACTCCCCCAGTAACAGCCATAGTCATGTGTTCGAAAGCGTGAGGTTTACAAGGCTCGCGGTTTGGCCACCTGGCAAGGCAGTGCAGTGCTATAGTCGCTCATGGGTTTGGGCTGTAGAGCTTTGCGGGTGCGGTGACGGGCTATACTATACACAAGCTCTGATTAGTTACTGCTTACAGCTGGACATGTCTCCTTTCTTCACACCAGTTGCGGTAGGGTTATTAGGCGCGTGGTAGCTGTTATCTTCAAGCGGGGTGGGACAGTAGATTCATCAGCGTATCAAGGCAGTTTCCCCATGTAGTTGGGGACTGTGTAAGAAGTAGGGTTTGCTGCTTGTTACTCTCGTCCTACTCTTTTATCGTCGTGTGCACACCTGAACATACATACGTTGAGGCCAAGTCTGTCAACAAGGGCAACAGCTAGGCATATCAACGTGTTATCGTAGCTGCTGCTCGAGGAGTCTCGTAGTTGTCTGGCCTCTTGTTCCGGCTAGGCGACCACGGCCTGGAGGACTCCTACCTGATAGGAGGGATGTACATGACAGACAGACTCCATGCGGTTGGAACCTCGTAGAGAAAGCTTCACATGGACTACGTAATTCTCGAAAGTAGCGACGGCGGCCCATTTTGTGAACGACAAGGCGATTGCTGGGGACTGGCCATTCGCAAAGGCGGTGTTGGATTGGTGCTCATATAGGACAATATCCAGTTTGGAACGGGGGCTTGTCTTACACAAGTGGACGGAAGGAAAAAACCCTTCTACACGATGATATCTGTTAGTGTACTGGTCGGTTGGCTCTTGCATACGCCAATCGTGACTGAATGGCTTCAACGCCCATATGAAACATGTGCGCAAAATAGTTGGTTCTGGTTTGATCCTGGTGAACATGAAACTACAGGAAGTACAGAAGCTGCACTATGTGGTTCAAGGGTAGGCCCACGATACGCTGGTTCTGTGCAGCGGGAGTTGAGCAATACTCATCCTAACTGCGGTCAAAATGGCTCTCGGATACTACGGAGCTTGCCCCGTATGTTGGAGGTTTCTTGGAAACCCATCCGTATGCACCAAACGAATGAGAAGAAGGGCGAACCAATAAGTCTTATCACTGAACTGGCGGATCTAACCCCTGGACCATAGTCACCGTACATTGCTGGGCAAGAGGGGAGAGCTCCCGAAAGCCGGTCTCCGGGGCGAGTTTCTTTTGCAGGACCAGGGTTGACTGGAGGCGATGCGCCGACGTCAAGGAGCCAACCTGGCAAGTCCCGCCGCCCTTAAACAGTGGTGGCTTATCCTTCTCAACTGTAGAGAACGACGACACGAGCTCCAGACCGGACGTGGTGGGCACAGTCTTCGCAGGTGACGTAAATTTTTTGAATTATTTCCAGGCCGGCCAACCAAGACAGCTCGTCTCCCGTGTCTAATGGGTTTCGTGATACAGGCATCTTCAGCCCGGAAATATCCTCTCTTCTTTGCGCCATGCGCTGCTCCCGTCCAACAAAGCAATATTCATTTCCCTGACCAACTCCAAAACATGTAACAAGTCTTCGATAGGCCCCAGAAGAGGGGTCGCGCGCGGTCGTACAGACGGAAAAAAAAAGCTTAGTTTATGAGCATGGAAACCTGTCGTCGTGTTCTGTCAGCATTGCGCTCGTGGAGACGGACGGGAGGGAGACTTGCCGCCATGACGACACAGCATAAGCTGATGTACGGACTTAACCGCTCGCCCACCCTTGCGCATTTCCAGAATATACCGATGAAGCTATCGCGCGGTCAGCAGCCGCGTCTGTGTGTCGGGGAGCCCATGGCTGAGTGTCCTTACCCGTCCTTGTTCCGGTCCATGATGGCAGGTATGAGCTGGTGAACGTATGCGCACGTGCAGACGAGGAGGAGGATGACGAGGAGGAGCGACTGAAAGTTGAAAAGAGCTGTCTGTATCTTGCGTTAGCACTGCTATCTGCTCAGCTGAGATCTCGCGCAGCTCGACATACCATGGTTGCGACTGTTGTCCCTTTTTGGCGGGGACTTGGCGACTCTGGGGTGTAAATGGACAAGCTAGCTTGAAGGTCGCGATACGGTAGGCCCAGGGGTTCGGTCGACTTCAGTCTCTCGCCAACTGACAAGGTGGCCCGGAGGTCGTTCAAGCCACGTGTGGCCCAAGCTGGGAGCTTCCCACGGCCCCCTCAGCCCCACACAGGTTTTATTTTACCAGGGAGGCGCCACCCCCACAGTTAGCACCTGAGGCTGAAGGGGTGCGTTGATAAGATAAGACAAGCTGCTCCTACCCTGTGCGACGTGAAGCCTGTCACTGTGAATCGCGACTTTGGGCGATCTACTTGCACCAACTAAATAAATACCTTCAACCTCCGCTCGCGACCCGGACCCGCCACCGCCAATTCTCACCCGAAAACTCGAAATATCCTACGTTCCGCACCTCTTCAGCGAAAGAATTACTCCCCGGCGAGACGATAACCGACCTCAACCACGCACTCCGGAATCAACTCTGTCCGTCATGGAGCCTCGCGCCCGCGCCGCCAAAAATGTTGGCAAGATGAACTTCAGCCACAATGAGCGTACGTTTCTTGCGTGCCCCACGCGGAGAGCCGAAAGAACCAAGGCTAACCAACACCCCCTACAAGTGGCACAGCTCCTCTATGCCCACGGCGACGTCCGCAACCCGCTGCCCGAGACGATCCGCGTGCTCGACGAGATTGTGACCGAGTTCATCCAGGGCATGGCCTTCGAGGCGACGCGCGCGGCCAACTACGCGGGGCGGCAAAAGGTCAAGTACGAGGACTTTGAGTTCGCGTTCCGCAAGAACGACGCCTTCCTCGGCAAGGTGCAGGAGGTGTTTGAGAAGAAGGGCGAGATCGAGTCGGCCAAGAAGATCTTCACAAAGGACGACGAGGCCGTGCTCATGAAGGACGCGGCGGACCAGGAGCACAAGAAGGACAAGCCGGCCAACGGGACGGGCGAGCCTTCGACGGCGGCGGAGATGGCGGCGAAGCAGGAGGAGGAGCTGGGCGAGGCGGACGACGACGCCGACGCCGAGAGCGAGGTTGCGGGACGGCCGGCGAAGAGGGTGCGGCTCGACGGGGAGGGGAAGTGAGTCGCGAGGGCGTCGCGAAGGGCGGGACGCGGACGGCTACGGTGTTTTTCTATTTGGGCCGCGGCATAGCGACTGGCGTTTTTTTGTTTTTTTCTATCTCTTTTATTTCTTTTATTGGCCGATGTCAGGCATTGGTTTAGAAGGTCACGTCACGGACAAGGCTGGGAAAAGGGAAAGACGACCATGAGAACGACGAAATAATCAACAATAGAGGGTTCCTGCTGCAAGCGTCTCGGACCATTTCGCCGGGTTACTTGACACTGCGGCCCTGGCTTTTCATTCTCTGGTTTATCGCGCCATGCCCGTATTCTCTCTCTACGAGGATATGCACCGGGGTTGTTTCAATAATCTGCCTCGAGTCTGATGAAGTAGAGAAAAGAGATTGTGCAATGTCTGACTATGCTCTAAATGGCGTGGTCGTCATTTTCTCTCAGGACAGATCCCAAGACGATGAATGCTTCAAGACGGCTTACCCAGGCGTAGCTACATTTGATAGCTGAACTCCAAGTCAGAGTGGTCCGGGTAAAAGAAGGTTTGCGGGATTCTCGCCGACATCGCCGAGTCGCCGTCGGGCCCCACCCCACCGCTCTCGGGATTGGTGCGAGTGGGACCGCGTGCCGAGAAAGTGGACTGGCTCTCCCGGCAAACGACATCCGGCCTTTTCCCCATCAGCGGGATGGCTCAGGCCTTTCTCCAGCTTCCATGGGATGGGGGGAACGAATGTCATGCGGTGCGATGTCGGGGGGAGCGACGACCGGAAAATCATCATGCAGCTGCCCTTTCCCGCGTCGTCACGTTGTTGTTGATCCTCCGGGAGGAGGGGGGCCGGCGGGCGCTAGCGGTGCGGTAGTCGGTTGGTTGGGGTTGGTTCGCCCACCGGCGCTCTTAACTGCTTCTGGGCGGCTTTCCCAAGCGGGCAATAGGGTTGGGTCGTGACCATTCGAAAGCCCGGGGGAATCCACTCCACCTGCAGCTCTTCTCACGTCGTGTCGTCCAACAAATCAGCACTTCTGCATTCGCTGACGCTGGCGCTGGACCGTCGTCCTGCACTTCCTCTTTTTCGGTTCTACTCGCGTCCTTCTTTCGTCGGTCCTTGCCCCCACCTTCACGCACCTTGATCACTCCCACACATACAAGAAACTAGCCAGGCGGCAGAGGGGAAGGGTGTGAGCACAATGGTGACCAGAGTTACCTATGAAGCATGTGGCATGTGGCTTGCTGCTGTCCGCAGTCGGCCAACACATTTGGTTGCTGTCCGGCCCTCCACACGCCACCCCCAGGCCCACCATATTTGTACTCCAGCCTCCCCGCTCCCGATGAACGATGGGGGGGCCCCTTGGGTTCTTCACCTTTTTTCGACTGCACCCCGCCGCTTACCACTGTTGGAGTTTTCTGCTTACTCTTTCAAGTGAAGAGCTGGAATATTCAAGAGGTTTACACACATAGAGAAATAGACCTTTCACGGTTCTTGCTTGACGACATCTCTAGACTCCCGCGCCACTTGGGCATTACTTATACTGCACTCGACCTCGGAGATATAGACATGACTTCACACAGCCATTATGTCCGGACAGAAGCACGACAATGAATCCCTCTCGGTTCCTCGGAACCCTGGGGCCAAGGCGAGATTTGATGATACTCTGGAAACCACAGATGAAGCCCACCGCAGGCTATCGGTAGACAGCAAGATGTCCTGGTCACAAGACCACCCCAAACGACTCGCGATGCTTCCAGATCCAGACTCGTTTACAAGGTTATCTACCAGCTCGATCCAGAGTGGACCGGGCTCGCCGTTACTCGGAACAATCCATCCCCCACCATCGACACGGCCACCCGAGCAGACGACAAAGCTGGCCCGGTTTTGGCTGGCCAACAAGGGCGTCGTCTTGGTGGCCCTCTCGCAATTTTTCGGCGCTCTCATGAACCTGACAGCACGACTACTCGAACTCGAAGGCGAGGGCATGCACCCGATCCAGATCCTCTTTGCCAGGCAAAGCGTCACCACGGTCTGCTGCTGCGTCTACATGTACTGCATGAAGACCCCCGACTTCCCCTTGGGCAACAAGGACATCAGGTGGCTCCTCGTTGTCAGAGGCGTGCTGGGCTTCTTCGGCATCTTCGGCATGTGGTACTCGATGATGTACATCCCGCTAGCCGAGGCGACCGTAATCACCTTCCTGGCCCCCAGCGTTGCCGGCTACGCCTGCTACCTCTTCCTCCGCGAGCCCTTCACCCGCAACGAACAGATCGGCGCCGTCATCGCCTTCTTCGGCGTCGTCCTCATCGCCCACCCGACCTCGCTCTTCTTCTCCGGCGACTCGACGTCCACCGTGCCGGAACAGCTCGGCCCGGGCAACGCCACCGCCATCTCGACGCTGCCCGGGCTAGACCACCGTACCACGACGGCGGAGAGGCTGACGGCCATCGGGGTCGCCATCCTGGGCGTCTTCGGTGCCGCGGGCACGTTCACGACGATTCGGTGGATCGGGAAGCGCGCGCACCCGCTCATCTCCGTCAACTACTTTGCGGCGTCGAGCACCATCGTGTGCACCGTCGCGCTCACGACCGCGCCGCTGCTCGATGTCGGGCAGCCCGTGTTGCGGTGGGGCCTGCCCCAGACGGGCCGGCAGTGGCTCTTCATGGTGCTGCTGGGCATCTTCGGGTTCGTCATGCTATTCCTCATGACGGCGGGTCTGCGCACGGATCGGTCCAACAGGGCGAACGCCATGATCTACACGCACATGCTCTTCGCGGCGGGCTTCGACCGGTTCATATTCGGCAACGTCATGGGGTGGATGAGTCTCGCCGGCTGCGGCCTCATCATCGGGAGCGCGATGTGGGTCGTCCTGACCAGGAAGACGCCGGCGCCCAAGAGAGAGGCCGTGGCGGACGTGGAAGTCGCGCATGTCCGACATGCCGAGGCCGTTCCGATGCTGGCGGACATGAACGGCGGGAGGGACGAGGACGACTAGCTTCAGAGAGCGAGGTGAGGCTTTGACCGTGACGTTTGCTGGGGGATATATGAAGGTGGTTTGCTGGGGGGATATAGACATTGGGCACGGGATCTCTGGCAAACTCGCATCTAGGCGGCCTGGCCTTCACGAATGCATACATGATGGACGCCAGAGTGGGTGGTTATAACCCTCAGCATATTATATCGGGATCCGTCCCAAGACGAAGCGATAGACCTTCCAAGTGATATAAACCGACTCCAAGCGTGTATCTCCTGGACAGTGATGGAACACATACACGTTTATGCCACCCATGCCACCCCAGCACAGTACCGCCGAGCCGAATCCGGGGGTGGGATTCACCGCGTGTGTGTGCAGCACGCGAGCTTCTTTCCATCGAGAACAGCTTTTGAAGCCAATGCCCAAGGCTCAAAGTCTGGCGCAGGCACGAATAATTGTATGTACGACATTTCAATGAGACTTGAGGCAATAGGTTTCTCCGTATGGTACCCGTGAAGCGGTGCTTTAGCATGTCACTGTAAGAAATCGAAAGACGGCCCCCGATTACCCTCGTCACCTTCGCCTGGAGTCAAGTCCTCCTTCTGACCGGCTCGACGTCGTTGGAGGACCCATCAGAATATTGATATCATAAGAAATGATGAAGAAAACGGGTCGGCAAACACCAGAATGGGGTGTGTCTGTGTGTGCGTGCAAGGGGCGAAGCTCCGAATTCCAGCTTGCAGAGCGCAGCGCTGTTTGATGCCAAGTGCCGCCGACGGGTCAAAAGAGGACCACAGTGAGACACGAGTCTCAACATTCCCGAACGCGGGAAGAGAGTCGCGATGAAATTAGCTTCTGAGTCAGGCCGACCAGCCGCATATGGGTTTGACGGTTGGATGACCGTAATGGTCCGATGTTGGATTCTTCCCATAAGAAAGGGGGGACACTTTTGCGTAACAATGAGCCACAGGGTTCGCCGAAAGATCCGAAGAAACATGGAAACCACTACACATTCTCTGTTCCGATGCACGAAATGAAAAGATACCGCTTCATCCCGTGACCTCCGGTCTCGGCAACATCCTCCCGTGTAAAGTTGCGTTATGGCTACTCAGAGCGCATGCGCAGACGATCTAGGCCCTTGGACGGGGTTCGAAAGGGAATTCCAGTAGATCTGATCGACAAGTCACAGGAGCGAAGGGAAAGGGAAGGGTGGGATTAGAAAAGGAAAGAAAAAATAGAGAGATTACCCCAAGCTACATTACGTCGTAGACCATGGCGAGGAAGCCTACTTCGGGTGACGTTGAATGAGGCGCAAACGGGAAGCTATCGCCAGGTCACGTGTGGGGCGCCCGGGGTTCCTAAAGTGCAGGTTGGCGCCTGCACTGTGCGGCGGCGGCCATGGAAGTTTTGCAGGGATAGAGTGAGGCGCGTCGTCCCAAAATCTTCTGGAGCTTCAACCAAACCTGTCTAACACCAAAACCAACCACACACACCCCCATTGCCAGCGAATAATCACGACCAACGACGGAATCGCCGACATTCCTATCATCTCCATCCCACACGATTGAATTGACGCGCTAATAATTGACCGCCGTCAACCGACGCCCCCCCCTCCGCCGCGAAGATGGTCCAAATCAGCGAGGTCAAGGGAAACAGTCGCGAGAACCGCACGGCTGCCCACACCCACATCAAGGGCCTGGGACTGAAGCAGGATGGCACCGCAGAGAAGCAGGCGGCCGGATTCGTCGGTCAGACGACCGCAAGAGAGGTGCGTTGGATTCTCTGATTGGGGGAGGGGGGTTTTGCCTGTACATGTACGAACAAGCAGCGAGCGACTGACTGACTTGGCGCAACAGGCAGCCGGCGTTGTAGTTGACCTCATCCGAGCGCACAAGATGGCAGGCCGCGGGGTCTTGCTGGCAGGAGGGCCCGGCACGGGCAAGACGGCGGTGGCTCTCGCCATCAGCCAAGAGCTCGGAACCAAGATCCCCTTCTGCCCCATCGTCGGCAGCGAAATCTACTCGACAGAAGTGAAGAAGACGGAGATGTTGATGGAGAACTTCCGCCGCGCGATCGGGCTCAAGGTCCGGGAAACGAAGGAGGTGTACGAGGGCGAGGTTACGGAGCTCACGCCCGAGGAGGCCGAGAACCCCCTGGGCGGATACGGCAAGACCATCAGCACACTGTTGATCGGACTGAAGAGCGCAAAGGGCCAGAAGAAGCTCCGGTTAGACCCCAGCATATACGAGGCGATTCAGAAGGAGAGAGTTTCGGTGGGAGACGTCATCTACATCGAGGCGAACACGGGCGCCTGCAAGCGCGTGGGAAGGTCAGACGCGTACGCGACCGAGTTCGACCTCGAGGCCGAGGAGTACGTGCCGATCCCCAAGGGCGAGGTGCACAAGAAGAAGGAGATTGTCCAGGACGTGACGCTCCACGACCTCGACGTTGCCAACTCGCGGCCGCAGGGTGGTCAGGACATCATGAGCATGATGGGCCAGCTGATGAAACCCAAGATGACCGAGATCACGGACAAGCTGCGCGGAGAGATCAACAAGGTGGTGAGCAAGTACATTGACCAGGGCGTGGCCGAGCTCGTGCCGGGTGTGCTCTTCATCGATGAGGTAAGCAAAGCAACGCAAAGCGAAGCGTCTTTCCTTCTCCTTTCTGTTTGCCCTGACGCGAACTGAGACTTGTGGGTTAATCTTCAACAACAGGCGCACATGCTGGATGTCGAGTGTTTCACCTACCTGAACCGGGCCCTGGAATCGCCCATTTCGCCGATTGTTGTGTTGGCGTCAAACAGAGGAATGGCGACGATTCGCGGCACGGATGACATTGTCGCGGCGCACGGCATTCCGACCGACTTTTTGGCCCGCCTGCTCATCATTCCAACCACGCCGTACCAGTCGGACGAGATCAAGCGTATTGTTCGCATCAGGGCGACGACGGAGGGCGTGCCCATCACCGACGCCGCCCTGGACAAGATTGCCGAGCACGGCGTCCGGATCAGCTTGCGGTACTGCCTGCAGCTGTTGACACCCGCCAGGTGAGTAAAAACGACCACCACCACTGACCTCATCTCATGGCCTTTTCACTTCCCACCGCTTTCTCACCCCCTTTCATCTCCATGCGGGTTCTCCCTCCCTCTCTCTGTCGCGGATCGCGGAATCAAGCGGCTAGTGTGAGACATGTCAGGCTAACCCCCATTGAAAGCATTCTCTCCAAGGCAAACGGCCGCAGCCAAATCGACATTCAGGACGTGGCCGAGTGCGAGGACCTCTTTCTGGACTCGCGGCGCAGTGCCAGCCTCTTGAGCGGCGAAAGCGGCAAAGGATACATTTCGTGAGAGGTTACGGGGAGGGGAGGAAGCATCTCATGGTTGGCTGAAGAACGAGAGGAGGTCACGGCTCCCGACGGTTTTCTTTCTCGAATGAAGGATGGCGGCGGCGTTTGTAAAAGAACTTGTCACATTTATCAAGACCAAAACAGGGTAATCCCACGGAGTTTGTGTTGTGTTGTGTTGTGTTGTGAGTGAGTGTGTGTGAGAGAGGACCAGTCAAACTGTCGAGAAACAATGTGGGATTCAACTGGACTTGGAGGTGTGGGTGAGGTTGACAAACGAGTGTGGTTAGACGGCATGACGCCTCGGAGCTGCGAGCAAAGGCAATGGTTTCCTTTCTCGTCCTCTTTTTTTGGGGGGGGGGGGGGGATGTTTTGTTTCCACGCTCGGCTTGGCTGGGCGTCCTGAGGATTAAAGAATAACTCTCTCTCTCTCCCGCTCGCTCGCTCGGTCTGGTCGCTTTGCTGTTTGCGAAACAGAAAACCGCGCGTCGTCAATTTGGAGCCAAATGAGGATCCAAAAGAAATAACGAAAAAAAAGTACAATAAAAAAAGACTAGAGCCGCGCCCCCCCTCCCGAGAGTTATAAGACATTTGCAGGCCACGGACCGGAGGAAGGAGAAATAAAATAAAATCAAACCATGACCCAACGCGAGACATGCCACACGCGCCGCCCATGCCAATGCCGCTTTTTTTACCCCAACCAGACTGAAGGACATGTCACTCTCTCTTGTCCTTTCCTTCACCGCGTCTTTTATTTCCCACCCTTCCCAGAAGTGTTCCCGTGCCGAACCCCAGTCCCCCCCCCCTCCCATCCATTCAAACCGTATACTCTGCGCGTCCCGTCATCAGAGACAACCACAACGCCAAAAAAACACATTGTGTTCTGCCGATCCAATTTCCAAGTCCCCCAATGTTACAACAAAGTAGAAGAATGAAGTAGAGGAATTTTTCTTGGCTCAGGGACTCACTTTGACGGCTCTCACCTCCCCATCACGTGGATGATGTTCCAAACCAACCTAGCCTATTTTCGGCCGGGGTAAGGAGAGGGGGGGCACGACCTTTCTTACATTGTCTTTGTTCCTTTAAACGGGGGTGAGCAGCTCATGATTGAGCATTCCGGCGCTGGGGGAGTACAGCGCTCGTCCTGCTGCATCGTCTTCTTCTTCTTCTTGCGCATTCATTCCTTTGCCTGTCGTCTCTGATTCCCCCGGCACGGCACTGTTCCCCTCCTGGCCCTGGCCCTGGCCTTGGCCACGCCTCTCTCTCTCTCTCTCTCTCTCTCTCTCCCGAGGTTCATTGTTTCTGACGTCCCACCAGCGCCTGTCCTCTCCTCCTCCCCCCCGAAGAGGGAGGGTGTGTGGGAAGCCTAAGTCTGGAGTCGGTCTGCATCTTCCTTTGAAGAGATGGGCTGGCCGAGGCAAGGAAGCGGAAGCGGAAGCAGCAGCGGGCGACGCGGGAGCCAGTAGCGGACGGGCAGAGGTAGCGGCCGCTGCATTAGTAGCAGATCTTCTTGAGGACATTGCATACACCATTAAAATGTCTTGGGGTTTTGGTCACAACCCCCCCTCTCCTCACCCCAAAAAGGATGCATCATGAAAGGAACGACATGCCCAAAATAACACGGGAGGGCGAGGGAGGGGGAGGAAACCCAACGCTGCTTTGAGCTGCAACCGCCTCCCTCCCTCGTTCTTCTTCCAACGGAAACAATCTCCTTTTCCCCTTCCCCCCGGCCCAACGAGACTTGAGAACCAGAGGGCGTGAATTCTTCAAAGCCGTCGACCCTCCCCCCCATCCCCCAAGTCTTGTTGTTTTCTTGCCTTTTTAGAAGGGGAGGACGACGACGACGACTCCTTGTCCTCGTCTGGTTCGCCTCGTCCGACTCGTCCTCCGCGCTTCTTCGTTCCCCCCAAACCTCGGACTTGACCGCCGGAAGCCCAACCATCATTGACTTTGTCCCCTGAGGCGCGGCGAGTAAGAAAAGCGTTTACCCTCGTCTTGGTCCTTCTCTCCTTCTTTCCCACCCTATGCCTATGCGAACGGAAAAGGGTGACAGAGGCAAGAAGACGGGGGGGGGGGGGCCACCGGCCCCTGGCCACCAGAGAGGA
>JASUDE010000197.1:0-83806 GCA_034509685.1 Colletotrichum cereale
TGCAGGGGTGGGCGGAAAGTAGGTGCTTTGACTTACTGGCTACGACATCAATGTGGTCAGGCCCGCGTAGTTTTGGGGTTTCCATACCCCGTAGTCTCTGGGCGAGGCCGACGAGGTCTGCGCGACGGCATTTCGCAGGCATGAATACAACAATCACGTCAGTCAAGGCAACTAGACATATTTGCACGCAAGTTGGGGAATGTCAATCCCGTATAACCATGGGAAGACATTCACAGCGTCTGCTCGATCAAAGTTCGTGTCAATTGAGTTCATAAACCGACGTATATTATTTAACGAGTAGAAAAGAAGGTGTGCCACAATGCGTTTTAGGCCGCCTTGGGATATCATAGTTATGTCCACATCATCGAGAAGATAAACCACCTCCCCCATTCAAACTCCGCATAGTAAATCATACATGCCCCAACGATCATAGACGTGCCCCGCCTCACATGCCCAGTTTCGCCGTCTCTGACCAGACCGGCAGGAGCACGAACAACAACACACACAAGCAGGCGAATGTGGCGCCACCGGCCATGGCTTGGAGCACGATCTTGTGCTGCAGCTTGCGCAGGTGGGTGTCCTTGACACGGATCTTGCGGTCAAAGATCATCATGCGGGAGATGAACTTCATGAAGCCGGAGCGCTGCGACAGAAGCGACGCGCTGTCGTCGAAGCGTTCCCAGGGAAGTGGCTGTCGACGCGTGAAAAGGAGCAGGAAGAAGCAGCTGCCACGTATGCCGGAGAGGATGAGGGACATGCCGACGAACCACATGGGCCAGGGGGCGAAGGCGTTCCAGCGGCTGTGGGCGCCCGTGAAGGGGACGAAGGCGCGGAGGAGCACGCAGAGAAAGCCGGCGATGGTAAGGACGATGCCGAAGCTTGTGGCCATGCAGAGGGTCTCAAAGGTGCCATTGGAGACGCCGAGCCGGATGAAGTTGCGATGGGAGCAGTTCTTGAGCAGACCGTAGACGTGATCGCCGATGGGCCGCAGGTGGACGGGGTCGGACGAGTGCTGTAGGTCGAGGAGAGCTTGGTCGCGCAGCGCGGGCGGGATGTTGAGTTCCTTCTCCGAACCGGGCAGAAGGAAGTTCTTGACGATGGCGTTGAGCTCGGTGCGGTAGGCCGAGTTCGGCGCGATTCGGGCCGGGATGACGGTGGCGACGTTGTTGGAGCATACGGGCTTCGCACAGGCGTTTGCCCATGACTTGATGCGATCGCGACCAGACGGGCCGACTTTACTGTTGGGTCGGCAGGCAGTCTCGGGGGCGATGAGGTTCACAATGTTGGTCATGGTCTCGTTGGCTTGGAGAATGTTAGTCGGTGTCATCGATGGCGAGGTGCGCGCGACATGAGACGGTTACTTACCAGCTTCAGGATCACAATCGAACTCTGACATCTGGATAGAAGGCAGCTTGATGCCAGCAGCTTCGGCAGCAGCATCGTTCAAGCTGTTCCTCGATGAGGATGACTGGCTGATTTCCTTCTCAGCGATGGGGAAATCGTTGAGACTTCCCGTCTTGGCGTACGACGCTTCGTAGTTGCGGAACCTGGGTGATTGGTCAGATTTCGACCCGGTGCTGTTATAAGTCGAGTAGCTTACCAGACGAAGAATTCGAGGTTCTCGGGGGAATACTCAATGTACTTGAGGTACATGTAAAAGTCATACAATGACATAGGGGAGCCTGTAGTCGGCCATGTTAGTCGTGGTTCAATTCGTCAAGGTGATGGTCGTCGTCATTGCAGTGTCGTCGGTAGGGAGTGCTCACAGGTCTCGTTGGCCAGGACCTTCTCCAAGCTCAACCGTGCCGGGATTTGGGTCTTGTCTCGTCCGTCTCTGCTCAGCGTCCTCCTTCCGTTCCGGATAGAGGTGGCATACTCTCTGAAATCTCGGTACTCGGGCTTCTTGTACCAGACCAGCCATTCGGGGAAGTTGAACCTGGAAGGCTTGATCGCCTCGGGTTCGGTATCCTCCTCGGTCCTCCTCGTGTTCCTCTCTTTGCTTGCGTCCATATCGAAGAAAATGTTGTGTTTGGTTACGGTTTTCTCACGTTCGGCCGAGTAATGAGAAGAATAAGTGCACGGGCTGGGATCCAGGCAGATTGTCCAGGAAGGACGACCGCCGGAGTCATATATGAGGTCTCCATTTTCCTAATGTCTTTGTTTGCATGCACCATGGCGACAGCCCAAGCTGCAGATCAGAGAGGACAGGGGGGTCCGAAGAAGGATTGGGCGTGTGTAAGACTCCCCGCTCGACGAGGCCGAGTGTTCGCGCCACTAGTCCCAGTCGGCTGCGGACAGGCCTCGCACGGGTGTGTAGACAAACCAGTGGGTAGTGGGAGGGGGAAAACGAGTCAATCGAAATCATTCGGTCAGTGGCATCTGGTTAGACCCTTGCAAAGTGCCCTGCAGACACTGCTAACCCTTACCTTGGTCGGCCATGTCTCACGATGGCTGACCAATAACGGCGCAGGCGGAACACAACGCCATGGCCGTTTGTAGACGAACAAGAGGAGGTTTGCACTTGACAATTCCGGACTCGGAATCGGGATGCTCACAGTGGAGAGGGGGTGGACGGGGCGGCGTAGTAGTAGCCGGGTCCAGGGGAGACGAGTCAAGGCGGATTGATGGAAAGGTAGCTTTCTCTTTTCTAGCACAGCACATTAGCGCGTGGCACTATCCTGAATCGGGCTGGAGAATACCTAGTTGCACTTAAGCAAGGTTTCGCTACCGGCGTAGATGCCTCATCGCAGGTGGAATGTGTTGGTAGGCGCACATCGAGCAAGACCGAGACCAACGAAAGCCGGAACCCCCTTAGAGGAAGCCTCGGATGCGGATGTGGCGAGACAGGCAAGCAGCAGCGTTTGGGTCGCGCGTCACAGCGTATTGGTTGGACAGCTGGACGTGGTCCTGTCTGTGCTTGGAGAGATTGGACCGATGACAAGTCTTGTTTGCCTCGCCCATCCACCCTCCCGAACGACAAACAAAGGAGATGACCGGGTCCAATCTTGTTCCTGCTTGGACCGGTGTTCGTATTGGTGCCATTGAGCTGTGTTGGTCCGCAAATCAGATTTTTTAGATTCAGCCGAAAATGTTGAGACTTGAGTATGATCAGACATTCCATCGTGGCTGTCTCGGGTCCAGAGATTTCGGGAGGCCGTCCGCGGGCCGTGTTTCTTCCAAAGAAAAGAAAAGACTGGGAATGACGAGGATGCCATCAACAGCGAGGCGGTAAAGCTCATGCTTCGAACTGAGGAACCAAGCGAGGAGCGACGATTTCGGGCGGGGTGGCCCTCTCGTGGTATCTCGTCAAGTTCACAGGCTACCTTGGCTGTTCGTAGGAATGGCTACAACAGTTCGAGAATCGCAGGGCCACTTCGGCGTCAGAACCGACGCAAGGCCACCACGTGGGAAGGCGAATCGGATGGTGGTCGGACGTAACTGTGTTGTGTAATTGTCGGTAAGGATGTGGTGGGACGGGGATCCCGGAGCATATTCTGGGTGGAGGAACCTGCCTGAGGTACCTGCACCAACGCAGGGGCCGCTCGTTGCGTATGTAATAGTACCTGCCGTATCTACCTGTACTTACCAAGTTAGGTACTGTGTACACGTAAGCAGGCAGGTACGGGCACAGAGACACATACTGAGTAGTCCTCGAGGGGACTTGATGCGTCTCGCGAGGCATGCATACCTGTACTTCAAATTCACATTCACCACTCCCTTTCTTTTCTCGAGGTTTCAATCAATCATCAAAATCTCCCTCAACTGGGAATTCGACTCCAACAAGCGTGTTCTTCTTCTTCGTGGATCAGATTAGATCCACCTTGGCTCCGACATGGGACATGCAGCTATTGTCCGAGTGAGACCCCAATTATCTACGGATACCGACGCAAAGGCACTACTACTACTACTACTGTGGACTGAGTCAGAAGCCCTGTGAAAAGGTCCCGGTTTGCTCTTTCCTCCCCTCTCACAATCACACTCACGCTCACATTGGCTCTAGTGTACGGGCACTCCCCGAGTCGTGAAAAGCAACCCATACACCCTGAGGCATCACGCTCCACACCGGGAGGGGGCAATACCTACCGTCACCGTTTCCTAGCATCTTTCATTCCAATGGTTTCGGGTGATAAACGGCGGCCCAAGTGCTGATCTAGCTTGAACTCTCCCGCTTTCTCGGCACGTCCACCACCCGGGCACCCCCCGGCATCCCCGGCGCGCGTCCGCGTCCGCGTCATGGTCAACGCTTTGCCATTCATCAACACACACACACACACACACAAGTAAACCGGGCTATCCGCGCAACCTGTAAGGACTTCCTGCTTGTGCAACCTGCGCTAGCACAGGATGATGCCAAACCCGCGTTTAGTATCACCTAGTACCACCGGTTCGCGACGGCAGTGGCGGCTGTGAGATGCCGCAATGCATGTGGGCGTTTGTAGGCCTAGGTAGGCGTGTGAACTGCTGTCAAAGCCGCCCAAGTTGGCAGCAGATTGAGGACACTCTTCACTCCCCCTCCCACCCCCTCCTACTTCTTCTCTTTGTGGTGGAAGCCGCTGAATTGGGCTGTTTTCGTAAACCATCCGGACATTGGTCTGTCATTAATAGCTGCATCCGGGATGGCGCTGACCTGATGGAGGGGGTTGAAAGGAACTCGCGCCTGCTTGCATCTGAAAAGTCATTGATATGACGACGCAAACAACGCCATTTCATCTCCCTCATAGCGCCTCTGGGGCTAGCTCTCAGAAGCACCTCAACCTCTATCGGTGAAATGTTGTCCCCCTCTGCCCGGTTAGGAAAGCCACTATCGATACAAGCAAGCGCAGGAATACGGTATGGAAGATCTACAAGATGAACCTACAGGCCACCGTCGAAAGGCATGTTAAGCTGCAGAGGAATTCGCCCTCCCTAGACCGCGATCACGATATCATTTCTTTTCTCTGTGCGGGGTTGCTTGTTTGCTTTTCGAGGGGGTTTTAATTGTGATGGGCATGAGACAATTCTACCGTTTAGCGGGATCCCCTGGCTAGGTAACTAGATACTAGGTGATCACCCCGCATGCAATCAGACACCAACGAGCAGGAACCCGGCCTTCTGGGTCAGCTGTCGGCATATTGTGGTGGTATCCGTACTGCACATGGTTGCTTGGGCCCTAGATCCCGGCTCAATCTCGGTGCAGATATTCGAGCCATGACTCGATCCTGGTATGCTATTGAGAGATTATATCACCAGAGTTCAGCATGGTAATGAGACTAAACTCAGATTCCCCTATATCCCGTAACGTACTGCTGGCCACGAGGGACGACTGGCATGGCAATTGCAGGCGGTATCCTGTAATCAGACCAGGATATTTTGCGTACCAACTGCTGCAACTCGGAAGCACCCGTCCTAGCAGCGAGTCGGATTTCCGTACTGCGCCACAAGCCATTGTCCCATGTCCATTTTGGACCCTTACAGTGCAGTTGAGTCAAAAAACAAGAGCCCCGACAAGCCCGGATCAAGCCCCGCCCGGCATACACCGTATGCCCCTCAAGCCCGGTCAATCCCGGCCGCAGCATATCCACTCACAGCCCTCCGCATCGAACCGGGTCGCCCGCGTTGCCCCGCGTTGCCCCGCGTTGCGGCGTTGCGGGGGGGAACGATCGTGTGCCGTCTTCGCCATCACGGGGACTAGTGTACATCCGGGATGACGAGATCACTGCACGATAAAACTTGGCACCCAATGGCCTCCCCCTCTGTTATCCCGGATCCTGAGACCGCTTAGCAGGGCTCGGCAGCCCTTTCTAGTATAGGAAGGACTTGGGCCGCCGAGGTCTTGGCCAGATGGAACATCGTAAGCTCCATCGCAACGGGCACCTTCCCCTTTGAGCACCATGAAGGGATGGTATCGCCTGTTCGCCCGAGCGCATACAAGCCGCCGTCCAGCATATCCCCACAACGTACATTTTCCCCGACCCCCGCGTCCCTGATTCCGGCCTCTTTTTTCTCCATCTTTTTACACCATGAGGTTCGGCTCGTTGCTTGCAAACGCCGCCGCCGGGTTGGCGACGGCGTCGCTGGCGGCAGCGCAGGAAAAGTGCGGCAACGAGGACCCGGCCCCCGAAGCCTATCGAGCCGCAGTAGGCTTGCGCGCCGCCCAACGCGCGGAGGGCTTGTCGGCCCGGTTTCTCGCCAAGCGTGCAGAGGGCCTGCTCATCACGACATATCTGCACGTCGTCGAGGACGAGGCGCACAGGGGTTTCGTCACCGACAGCATGATTGACGACCAGGTAACGACACCGTGATGCATGAGCCCCAAAGCCCCCCCCCCCCCCCGCTGTCGAAAGTCTAAAGAAAGGGGGGACCGGCCGTCAGCAGCTTCGCTTCGTGCACGCCTCCGCTGACACGCAAGTGGCGTAGATGAGAGTCTTGAACGAGACCTTTGCGCCGCACAACATCCAGTTCGTCGTCGGGGACGTCAGCCACACCGTCAACGACGCCTGGACGCGCCAGGCCCGCATCCGGGAGAAGGCCGAGGCCCTCCGCCGGGGCGCCTACGACGACCTCAACATCTACTTCGAGACGGGCCTCATGACGCAGCCCAACTCCGCGACCGGCCTGTGCAGCTTCCCCGTCGAGGACCCCTGGAACACGGGCGTCAACGGCACCTCGTGGTACACCTACGACGGCTGCCACGTCAGCGTCGGCACCATGCCCGGCGGGCCCGGCGTCCCCTGGGACGCCGGCGACAATCTGGGCAAGACGGCGACGCACGAGGTCGGCCACTGGTTCGGCCTCTTCCACGTCTTTGAGGGATTCGATTGCGACGGCGAGGGGGATTTGATCGACGACACGCCTGCCACCAAGGTCGCGACGGTGGCGTGTCCTCTGGCCCAGGACTCGTGTCCCGACCATCCTGGACAGGATCCGATTCACAATTATATGGATTACACGAAGCACGCGTGGTAAGCTTGAAACTCTTCCTCTACCCCGCTCATGGCGGTTGATGGTCCCCTGACAAGACGCAGTCTTTCCGAGTTCACCCCTTTGCAGGAGGAGCGAATGTATCGGTCCTTCAATACCTTGAGACTCGGGAGATGACAGTTGTAGCCCAATAAGCGTGGTTCTCCCTTCAACGCCGAAATCAATCTTCCGCTTAAACCAGTATCACGGAGAGTCGAAAACCGGCGGTGTCATATACTCCCGTTCGGCCTGGATAATTTTGTCCGTTAACAGAGGGCCAGCGTCTTGAAGTGATATCCTTGCCACCATGGGAGTCGTGAAAGATAGTCTAGTCTGAAAGTCGTACATCGATGGACTGGACCATTAGGCCGCCTAAGAAGGGGTACAACCATTCGTGATTTTCAGGAGACACTGAGTTCAGAAAGTTACCTGTGGCGAAGCCTTCTAAGGACCTATCTCAAGTAGCTGCCGGGGAGCTCCTTGTGAAACCATGCTGTGATGTCTTCAGGTATATGAAAAGTGGCTAAACCGTAAACCTTTTCGAGACCTTTTTTTTCTTTTTCGTCATCGTTGGTGCTCTTAGATTATATCTTTCCAGCCTTCCCTGTTACTTAAGATATTGATTGGCATGCCTGTTTGAATCCTACGCATCCTTCATAGTACTGGCTTCTCTGGTACCGCGTGACGTTCTGATTCCTAATAACTTGTCGACATCGTCTTAGAATATCGGGTTCTCGTATTACAAACTCATTGCTCTTCTGACGGTGCGACGTCCAACCTTTATCTGTCGCCCATGGTCGGGTTGGACAACATCCCATAGCATGATGGGGTTCATGACCACATATCATTGCATAGAATACCCTGGATAGCAACTTGCCGTTATTCCCAAGACTCAATCGCAAGAAATTCTGGGGTTTCGGGGATTGGATTGCTCGGCCAGTCACCAGGTAGGATTCGTACGAATTCGATTTGATAGCTATCAGGAATTTGACCTCGGCCGTCTCCTCCTCGACACAAATGATGCTGTAGAGTTGGACTATAGCACCACTTTTTGGGCGGCGGTGACGAGCAACTCATCATTTCAGTTCACGCAAAGAAGCTCCATCCACATGTGGGATTTTCCAGGACTCTGATACGAACCTTGAGATCGAGAGCAGAAGGGTTGGAGCCAGCCTGAACATGGTTTAGAGTGAGATTCTACGTCCTAAATAAATTTGAATCGATTTCGAGAGCGCGAATCCCCCAAAAAGTTTCAAAGTCAGTAATGTCTATTTAGGCGATTTCATCCTTTCTATCGAATAGCGCACTACCATCATATTTTCTGGCAATTAGTCGCATATAGCGATGCCTACTACATGCCCGACTCTGACCGTCTGCAGGTCACATTCGACTTCCTGTACGGGAGAATTGCAAGTGTGGTTCGGATTAATAGTGTCGTCTTCACTATCTTCATTGACAGATGATTGCTGCTAGGTGTGGCAGCCAGCTTTGTTGTTTGTTGCGGTCGCTGAAGCTTTGATCTATGAAAACCTGATATTTGATGAGAGTTTACGAATTCTATTGTTTCGTTGAGTATTCTTTTGTATTCACTCTTGATATCACCGTATTATCACCTAATTCTCTTTCTCATACTGAGAGTGCTTCTACTCATAGAACCTTGCCATGTCTTTCCGGCCTGGAACTGAACGCCTTTCGCATTGCTGCCGAGGATCTCTCGCTCTTTTTAAGAGTCTCTCATAATGATTAAAGCCATAGTGGGAGCAGAACACGGTTCGTCAGTTTATAGAATAGATTGACTCCGTTGTGCTAAGGGTCTGACAATGAAACGCAGATGGTCGCTTAACTTGTCGTGGCATCATCTTCTTCAATGGGGCGAAGGCTAAAGCAAGATCCAATATATATAGAAAAGCTAGTATTTCTCAATCATCACATGCTCCAGCGTGTTCCTATGGTTGCCAATGGGAGCCGGTAGAGCAAGCGATTCCCCGATCTCGGAGCTTGTGCCGCCGAGTCTGCACGCGCGCCGAACGGCACGGCCCGGCAATCGGTTGCGACCAGCTATTGTGTGCCGAAACCGGCCGGCAAGATCCAAAAGCATCCGCCGCCTGGAGCGCGAGGGCCAGTGCCCCTGAGCCGCGCAGAGCGATTACGCAGAGAAAATAGCCTTACAGTCCAACAGTCTTGCCAAAAACCGGACGGAGTCAATTGCTGTTCTTACTTCCAAGGCCACTGTGAGAGCGCTCCAACGTCAAATATATCAGAAGTTGCACCGTAGCACTCCGCAGAGCAGAGCTAAAATGCCACACGGTCCAGAGCCCGAGAATCTTACCCCTTGTATTCCTTCTTTCATGGCCCAGAAAGTCCAAAACCCCCATGGCAAGCATCAACTAAACGATACGGCTAATAACGGCATTCTATTACACATCGCAGACACTAGTTCCGGTGCCGTCTTCGTTAGGCATAGCCGCTGACTGCATTGGTTTCCAAGCCTGTCACTTGAACCTCTCCTCAAACGAGTCATACAATCTCGGCTGTTTACTGCCTGTCGACGTTCCCGCTCTATTCCCGATCCAGGCCGACGCAACTAAATCATTAGGGGGAAGAAACCTAGAAACGCGCCGGGGTCGGAAAAGAAGACGCTTACTCTTCAGAGAATTTTTCGTAGTCTTGCTTGAGGGGAAGCCTTCCCATTGACTTGCTTCCCCAATTCCCAGTCTCTTTTACAACCCCTATAACCGTCGTCTCGATATACTTAGTCTCATGGCTTAGACCAACCTTGATGATCTCGTGCTGCTTTGTCACTGAACCCAAAAAAACGTGAGCCAACGGAGACGAACAAGTCGACAACTCTGCCCCGCCAAACTATTAACGCTGTCGCCCACCGCCGAAGCCGGTGTCCCTTTTACAAGACTCGCACGTTTTGCGTTTCATGACACTTCTTACCGTAACTTCAACACTACCGACAACAACGCGCACGGGTTGAGCGAGCGCGGCCCGGTATGCCTTCTCACTCTGGTTCGCTTAATCGACAGGATAGCCACGGTGTCGTGGTACGGGTGCCTGACAGTGCTTCCAGGGCAGCGGATAACGAGAAGAATGACGCCTCGTCAACAAGCCCTGCCGTCCACCGGCCGCCCGACCATGTAGAGTTCAAAGAAGGCGGCTATGGATGGTGAGTCTCGACCCGCTGTGCTGGTTTCGCGTGATACTGACGTCCGGTGGCCACAGGGTCGTCGTCGGCTGCGTCTTCCTCATCAACGCTCACACCTGGGGCTTGAATTCGGTGAGTTGACGGCTGCTTACCCGGCACTCGACGCAGAGCAGGCTTTCTGACCTGCGGGTTGCAGTCCTACGCCGTCTTCCTTGCCTACTACCTCAACTCCGGAGCCTTTCCAGGCGCGAGCCCGATCGCGCTGGCTTTCGTCGGCGGCTTATCCTTCTCCGTCGGTAAGTTTCGCTCCCCATTTCCTCAGATGCCCCCGCATCACCTCACTCACGTCCCCGGACCAGCTCTGCTCATCGCCCCGATCGTCACCGTTTGCATCCCTCGCATCGGAACCCAAGCCTCTCTCGGCATCGGCGTCGTAATCCAAGCGTAAGTTCCGCCCAGCTCCCCAGTATGCTCCCCAGATTCTTATGCTCCCCTCCTCCCAGCGCCGCCCTCATCGGCGCCTCGTTTACGACTGAAATATGGCATCTCCTCCTCTCGCAAGGCATCGGCTTCGGCGTGGGAATGGGTTTCACCTTCAACTCCACCGTCGGCCTCGTTCCTCAGTGGTTTGTTGTCCGTCGTTCCTTCGCAAACTCCATCGCTACGGCAGGCTCTGGCCTTGGAGGCCTTGTCTATTCGCTCGGCACCAACGCCATGATCCGCAATATCGGCCTGCCCTGGGCGTTCCGCATCCTTGCGATTCTGTCCTTCGTCGTCAACGGCGCGTGTTGCCTAATGATCAAGGACCGCAACAAGGCGCTCGGCAGTGTGCACATCGCATTCCACAAGGACGTTTTCAAGCGGATTGAGTTTTGGCTATTTGTCTCCTGGGGCTTCTTTGGGCTGTTCGGATATGTGATTTCCGTCTTTTCGCTGGCGGATTATGCGCAGACTGTTGGCTTCAGTGCCAGTCAGGGATCGATCGTGTCAGCGATGTTCAACTGTGAGTAGTCGAGTTTCTCTGTAGAAGGGTGCGAAGCGCTGACCTGTCGTATAGTGTCTCAGGGTATTGGACGCCCCGTCATCGGCCTAGTCAGTGATCGCTTCGGCCGCATCAATGTTGCTGGGCTGGGGACCCTTATCGCTGGCTTCGCGACCTTCTTCATCTGGATCTTTGCCGGGAAGTACTTTGCGGGCACCATCGTATTCGCGCTTTTCGGCGCCTTTGCCGGTGTGCTTTGGCCGACCGTCGGGCCTGTCGCAGCCGAAGTTGTCGGAATGCAGCTCCTCCCGTCGGCATTGTCCATCTTCTGGATGATTCTCGTCATCCCGGCAACCTTTGCCGAGCCTATTGCTCTGACAATCAAGACCTCCGGTGTCAATGCCTATTTGAATGTTCAGGTCTTCACGGGCTTTATGTACATCGCGGCCTTCCTATCAAGTAAGTTAATGTTCAAACAGCGGGCTGAAGGCTTCAGTTTACTGATCAATGGGTAGTCTGGTTTCTTCGCGTTTGGAAAATCCGGGAATTGGAGACGATTGCGCTGTCAGAAGCACAGGAAGAGGATGTCTTGCGCAACAATGATGCTGTCTCCTTGACGACATCGCGACGCACTAGCTCGAAGCCAGGCATCGTAAAGTCTCTGTTCAAAGGCATGCTCAATGTGCAGCGTGTTTGAAGAACATTCTTATCAGAGAATGAGTGAAATGTACATAGTTTTTATACAAAACCTAGTGAAATCGATACCGGTAGGCACCTCTTGGTTATTGTTCAATCTTCCTCATTTCAACCAAGCAGCCTCCAAACTCCAGGGATGAAACTCGCCATCAAACCCCTAACAACTTTATGCAAGATTTCAGAGCCGTATCTCGAAAACCCCTCACTCGCCATACTGGAAGTAACACCAACCGCCCCGATTTCTTCATACGCCTCGTTTGTCGCCAATTCTGCAAACGCCGCGCCGAGGTCTGGATACGACACTGTCAAGCCGACCGACTCAGCGCTGATGGTATACCCGCTGGCCTCTTCCTCGATAATTGCCGGTGGCTGTATGAGCAGCAATTTCAGCAACTGTGGGACGGATTGCAATGTCTCGTGTGCCTTAAGAAGGTCTGCGTAGGGGTAGTAAAACGCGTTCTTGATGAGCCACCTCGCGACCATGGGTGTTTGTGCCGCGAACCGCTTGTTCCACGTTGCCGACGAAAGCAGGAGGAACCGCGGTCGTTTCCACTTCCCGCCCGCATCGCTCTGAAGTTGCTTTAATGCAGTGACCATCGACTTTGTAGCGTCTTGCAGCACGCGCACCGTGGGTTTGTTGTCGTTCTCGCCTAGCGCGCAGATGATGGTGTCCGCGCCTTCAATACAGCATCGCACAGCGGAGATGTCGGTAACTTGTGCTTCGACGATTTTAACATTATGTTCGGTCTTGAGCCGAGGGAACATGGAAAACAGCTTTTCGCGGGAGCGGACGAATAACCTCAGCGTAAAGGGGCAATCTGGACTGGCGAGAAGGGCTTTCAGAGTTTCGCTTCCGGTGCGACCTGTTGCGCCGAAGATGACCAGGGTCCGTTCTGTGGTTGGTGCCTGTGTTAACGACATTGTGGTGTTTATGAAATGTTTTACTTTGTGCGCGGTGACCAACGATGTCTGGAGATCATTCAACAAACTCTCAACGGTAAGGGGACTCCGCCAGTTTTATCTTCTCAATATCTATATTCGCGTCCAAGCTACTTTCAACTTTTCTGGCTATCCATGACGCTGCGGGACACAAATGTGCAGTCGCCCGCTGTGTAGCATTTATTAGACCGGTTCGGCCCCGGACAAAATTGAGATATCGGTCCGCTTCGCTTGTGGGAAAGGTCCGTTGCTTTCCGTAGGGGTGAATAGGTATGCCTACAGAGGTCAATTCAAGAATTAGTCGGCCCTGAACGGTCCGCTTGTGGCGTTGAGTTAGCGTGGTCCTTGTCGTCATAGACTGTGATCCCTTAGGTTACGGCGAAGAATAAGTGCTATGCACTATATCGTCATTGACTGGAATCTACGGCAAGATATGCGACCTTAGTTTCACGGCCCCAGGGGTAGTTGCAGACGGAACGGTGCCTTCGGCAATGTTACTGACGCGGGGCGTTCGTTCGGTGGCCGGTGCTTGAAATGTCCGTCGAGATGTCCATTAAAATGTCCGTTAAAATGTCCGTTGAAATGCCCCGTAAAAGCTCGGTTGTGGGTCAGGCTTGGCGGTCGACTGTTAAATGCAAAAATTGAGTTCATTCCGCATTTTTGCAGTGCAATTGATTTTCGCATGACCGCAGTCTCCTGGATACTATAAGTAGTCAAAAGAACGAGAATGGGTTATCAAATGCAGGACAGTAAGCAGGCACTAATAGTGACTAAGTCTTAAGAGCAGTTTGCACAAGACAGTTCAAGTCCTACTGGTTTCCGTCATTGACGGCGGGCAAAGGTTAAAAACAAGTATTCAAATTCCATATCTCCTGCCTCCATTTGTTACACCTAGAACTCCTGTAGTCTATAAAATAACATAAAGCCACCCCAATGTCATGCAGGCCTGTAAAAACAGCAGGCCTGGTCAAACTGATGCCCACATCATTGAGGCTCTACCGAAGTTGAAAACTTCGGAATCCCGACGAGCAAAACACAACACCACCCGAATGTGGTTACAATCCAGTCACACCCCCTAAGCATTCTTCTTGGGCTTGGTCTTGGTCGTGGCTGCTCCAGCGACGGAGTTGTAAACGGCAATGTACTCGGCTTCGAAGACGCCGCCAGAAACAGTGTCGGCAGTCGGAGTAGTGGCACCGAAGACTTTGTCGGGGAAGGAGCCGCCAATAGCGAGGTTGAGCAGAATATAGTACGGAACGTGTACAGTCTGTGCCCAAATAGCGGCAGGCAGCTGGGTCTCGGTGACAGCCCAGTACTCAACGTCGTCAAGATACCACTTTACAGACTCAGGCGACGCAGTGCGGTCAACCTCAACGGCGTAAGTATGGAAGCTGCCCTGGCAACCGGTTCCGCCGCATGTCAGGTTACCGGAGAGACCATTGTTTTCGTTGCAAGCACCGCCCGGGTTGATGTCGCAGTGCATAGTACCCCAGGCCGAGTTGATAGCGTTGACGTTCTCCATAATATCGAGTTCGCCGCCAGTAGGCCAGTTACTATGACTGTTAGTGTACTGCTTTCCACGGTTGATTTGGTTATCAGGTTGGTCGACAACTTACACAAAGTTCCCACGGAATGTGCTTCCAAGAGCCCAGAATGCAGGCCAGTAGCCAATGCCCTGAGCACCCACATTGGGCAAGTTAAGGCTGGCCTGAATACGCATCTTGCCGCCAGCCGCAGCAACAAAGTCGGCGCGTTGCGTCTCAATGCGAGCAGAGGTCCAAGCTCCGGCAGCGTCCTTGAGAGCAGTGATCTGCAAAGTGTCCTTGCCACTGAGTTGCAAGTTTGCGACGGCATCGGTGTATGTTTCGATTTCGCCGGTACCGAACTGCGGGGCACCACCGGGGTAAGATGTTCCAGTGGTGATCACCCAGTTGGTGGCGTTGGGAAGCGTTGCGGCGGCGCCAGCGAAGTCCTCTCCCCAAGTAAGGCTGTAGCCGCTGATGGCAGGAGGGGCGATTGCGTTGGCGACAGGCAGGGCAACAGCCAAAGCCTTAGCTGTGTTGATGAAACCCATTGTGAGAAAGTCACTGTTGAGAAAGAAGGACTGTAGTGAGATAAAAGAGAATAAGAGAGAGACTGTGGTGAGAAAAAGAGTACAAGAGAGAGACTGTTCGTGAAAAGCGAGTGTTGGAACTGGTTGCTGTTGTGTTCTCTTCTCCCTACCAGGCTCGGGATCTTGTGCTCTTATATTTGGGAAAGACAGCGTATCGACTCTACAGCTCATCTTGATATTTTGGATACAATACACACGACTTACACTCGGGAGCATCTCAGCCGCCTGCTGGCTGACTCGGGTGCACGGCCGCTCCGACAATACCACTCCGCACTACGGAGGAATATTCTCCAGAGCATTAAACACAAGGCAGGTAAGTTCCCAGTACGGGTACCGGAATCTGGTATGTGGTATCTGACCCCTTTCTGGAAGGGGTACCCACAGCCATAGCCACAGTCCACAAAAACTGGTGCACCTAGCATAACCAGTAAAGATTGACATATTAAATCAGAGAATGCGGAATATGCATAGTTGAATGGCCTGCAAGGATAAGATGTGGAGACAGGGTACTTTGATACTGTACCAGCTTAGCAAAGCTGTCAGCTGTGGTTAAATGCGGCTGAATGCCAATTTGCCTACTGTCAACTACCCCGTACTCATATCCGTATGTCCCGGTTAGTGATCCACTAAAGAAAAACCCTGGTTGATCGGTCAATGCCGTTGAATTGTCCACTTCTTCACTTTACTATGTACCATGCTAGACGTTACTGATGCTAATGCAGATTACCGACCTCGGTGTAAACCCATCCAGTCATTCACTGAGACGACAGGAATGTCCTTGAACTAGATATCTGCAGCATCAGGCGCGCAAATTTACGAGCTCTCCTCATTTCAACTCCGAGGGGCACCTTGGAAGTCACAACGCTTCTCAGGCCAATCTTTTCGAGAGGTTTTCACCTTTGAGCTCGAATTGACCGATCAAAATCGCAGTGATCAACATTGCATGGAAACCTTCCACTCTATTGCTACAATGAGAGCTTCTTCTGGCAAATATTTACATTTCAAGCACTGCCCCATGTGCACCATGAAGGACAGAGTACTCGAAGACGACTGCCGCAACGGGTGTAATGTACATGGAACGCGGTACCCTTCTCGAGTGTTTTTCGGGCATTCCTTAGGATTATCTCGATATCGAGTAGCCAGGGTGGTTTCAGATTAATGCGCATATCCAGAGCCAGTGTCAACATATTGCCCATGGCAAATAAAATCTGATAAGGAAAATTGCCATCTCTTCAGAGCAAAGGTCCCTCGATGAGAACAACTGGGCAGATTTTTCAGTGCCTGACTCGTATTACAGAGCTTCAGGCAAGCTATGACACCACTAACAATCACAGGTAGCAAGGTTTTTGCTAGCGTGGGCGAACAAAGCCAGCCCATGCCCCATGCGCCAAGTTCATCCCATCCTTTGTTCCAAACATTGATGCTTACTCTATCTCAGGCCTTATACACAATGCTTTTCAGTCTAAAGGTCTGTCTTCCCTTGGGTTTTAGAAGTAGCGAGCTTTGTTATCGCTTGTATGCATTAGTTTGATGAAGAGATCGGCTTGTTCCCCTTCATCCTGTAAGATACAGGTTTAGCCTGAGTAGTAGATTGTATATTATCATACATACATACTACGTAGTGTATGTGGTGCTACTTGACCTATTACCTCCTAGCTTTCTGCGCATCACTCCTGAATTTCCCCTATGCAAGATATGGGCATCAGAACCAGCATCTTCTGACTCGATGACATATGTGGGTCTAATAGGGAGAAGGTTGCACCACAGTATCCGTCGCGGCCGACAGCGGCGGCGCCGAAGCTATGTACAGGGTTTTGTTTTATGGATGTCCCCCTGATTACGCAAAGCTTGATGTATGTAAAACCCCGACAGCGACAGGGGAACGAGTTCGCAGCAGAGGGTATACTCTACGTAAGACACCACGAAATACACAGTTTACTACTACACTTTGTCGTGGTACTTGGTAAGCACGCAGGTGACCAAAAACAGCGCCATTTCTCCTTACTACTACTACCATTGCATCCACAACGTATTCAGCTTTAATACAACAAAAAGGCCCATCCGCAAGCCGTTTATGAACTTCCCAAAGCTCAGAAGGTGACATGCAGGAACAACAGGGTTTATGCCAGGTTCTCGATATCTAATGGAGGCTTCTGATTCTTGTAGTTTTTGGTGATACTATAACACTCACCGCTGTTTCCTATAACACGAGTGGTGAGATAGAAATGCCGTAGGAGAGAATCATCGGCCTTCCACTATGCAATCCACCTGGGTGATACCCTGATCGACCTGTCGGGAGACAAGCTTGACCACCGGAAAGGACAGGTGGAAGGGTCAATATAGAGGGCGAGCTAAAGAGATCGATCCGCTGTAATCGAAGAGATCGACACGTGCGCAAGTAGATGGATAGATTGCAAACTAAGCAGCCCCCAATCTTCCCTATTCAAGGTCGCGGTATGTTTAGATTGCATCCGCTAAAGGCCCGTGTACGGTGAACCGACGTTCACTAGGACGATGTCACTCAAAGCCCGAAGTAAGTCAACGTCGGAATTCTAATAAAACAAATCCCGAACTGAGTCATGGTAACCAGCAACAGGGCAACGAGAGAGTGGCGCAATATAACGAGCTTGCTTATCTGTGAACTTGATGCGGAGTACTCATTGTTCCCCAATGGACTGACAAACTACCCGTCCAATGGTAATGATAGGCTTGCCATCTTTGTGCTTCTTATTAACTCAGCATGCTAGCATGTGAAACGTCAGTGGGACGAGAAGTAGTTATTTACGTGCTCGCTACCCTGCGCGGGTTTGAGGGGGAGGGGGGGAGGGGAATGATGAACAGCCACAGTGGATCTTGCCCCAGATAAGATGTATTAATATTTACCCTCTTCACCCGTAGCGTATGCCGGTTAACTCATAGCCGGATTTACCGGCTTCTCATTACCAACAGCTCTCTAAACCAAGTGCATGGCCCTTTTTATCTGTGGTTTAGTGATAAAATGATGGTATTCCTATGTTCCGTTCTTCCTGCACGTCACGAGCACCCTGAAACCATGCTCATGTTGGCTGTGGACCGGTCACCTGTACGGTGGTTGGTCGACCGTAAGCAGACAAGATGAAGAAAGTCTTGCAGTAGATATCAAATGCATGTTATATGTGCAACATTCTTCCAGCGTGACATCTTTTCGTTATCGGAGCCACAGCAGATAATGAAACGGTATGAACGGCGGCGTTTCTAAGACCACAGATAGTACAAATTGCCGCGATCACGGTTGCCGGGGAGCAAGCATTGGAAAAGGGTTTATTGTTTCTATTTATCTGGAAAGTAGGGCAAAGGAGTGTATATTGGCCGTCTGGGTCGTAGACGGTCCGGAATCCCCCCACGAAGTGGTTATTACCGACCGAGCCATGCCAGACGAACCCATTGTAACACAAATATATACTCATCATCTCAACATCCTCCCTACTAGAGCTCTCATTTCGAATGAGCACCAATGCCTAGTGATAGACAACACTCTGAGACGACTCCAGAACTTCTAAGTCTCGTGCCAAGAAACCCTGATCCTTTTCGTTGTAGGTAACGGCGAACCCTGCATTGCTCGTAATTATCAGCCAAGCTCCCTTCGACATGGGGAGGGAAGCATACACGTTCTCAAACAGCACTTCAAGCGCAAGTCTTGCCGACACAGACCCACTCATTGCCGATTTTTGTACATTTGCACTGTCTGGCAACAAGATCCTTAGGCTCGGGGGTAGGGGCAGCAGCCGTAAGGACTGCAAAGACTGCAGCGAATGTGAAGATAGAAAATTTCATGGTGAAAAGACTGGTACTGATATTTTGTGTTAAACTCTGAGTGTAAAGTTTTATTGAGAAGAAGAAATGACAACAGACGTCGACTGAGTTTTAACTTCCAGAACGGAGGCGTCTTATGAGATGCTTGGCGACATGCCTAAACGGTGTTTTTGATCGTTATCTGATGACCTCGTATAATCACTAGTGCTTACTCCATACCGGAATCTGTCCGAGAAATCCGTTTGGAACTTTGGTCATAGTTACATGGAAGGCTTCATGAACTACATTTCCGCAGTGCCCGACATGATAGCAGACTGCCCTCAATGTCCTGTATGTGACACACCTTGCCGAATGCTCGCTCTATGACTGGCAAATGACGATAGACGAAGGATTGCACTTTTCTTGGCATTGCAAGCCAATGCACCCCTCAAGTGCCTAGGGATAATACCAATGTAGAAGGTCGATGCTAGTTCCAACTTACATGCATTAGCAGCAGATGTAGAAAGCTACTCATGCGATGTACACCTTAGGTTTGAGTCAGCTCTTACTGATTACTATCAATCGAGCTTGGCAATTCTCACGTTTTTCCAGCCTTCCAAACCCCATTTCACTAACTGTTGTATTTGCTCTACAGTCTTGGGGATGTGATCTTTGCGGAAGTAATATTTGACGATGTTGATTGTTGACACTGTAGTGCTTGACTTCGAACCATGGATAAATGGACTTGATGTTTCGTCTCTATGAACACAAATTTCATCAGAATATTGAGAACTGCTATGTGTATCTTCATCGCTTTAATCAATCCTTTAGGCTTGAATTGATGGGGCGCAACAATCCTATGGAAGCGGACTTTAATCTAAGCTGACTGTTATAGAAATGTATTCTTCTCCGATAGCTAGAGCGCCTCATAATATACAACACTCTCCTTTGGGCGCGTATGGATTTCAGGTTGTTCAGTTAGACTCATCAGTAGTGCGAAGCTTGCTGTCAGTAACGGCTAACAGGCGGAAATGGTCCCAGTTTAGTAAGCAGGCCCTCTGAAAACATATAGTAAAGGTGGCTGATAGTTGGCTGGTTGAGGCCTACTGGACCCTGCTGGTCAACCATCAGCGGGTACCATCTCCAGTGGATCCATCTCATGTTGGACCAACCAACAACACCTCAACACACGCGCTCATCAGCAGCCAAATATCGACCAGCCTCACTTCTGGGCGCGGCAATGCGTCACTCAGACATTTTTAGTATCTCCAGGCGATGGCTGAATTCGAACCCTCGATCATTCTTCGCAACTTCATGCTACAAAACCAGACGCCCAATGTCGACCATGTCAACATTGCCAACCTCACCATATGAGCACATCGACGACGTCGAAAGACTCGACTTCTATCGCCTAGGGGGATATCATCCCACTAAGATTGCCGATAGGCTTCGAGACCGATATATTACTGTACACAAACTCGGTTTTGGTAGTTACTCGACCCTCTGGCTAGCGCGGGACGAGCAACTGGCCAAGTATGTGGCGATCAAAGTTGGCGCGGCGGACAACAGCTTCAAGGAGGTCGACATTCTGAGCCAAGTTTCCGCCCGCGCCGTCGAGAACGTACAGCTTGGCGGAAGTTTGATCCCTTTGATACTAGACTGCTTCAACCTCGACGGACCAAATGGAGCACATCCATGCTCTGTCACTGCGCCGGCAAGATACAACCTTGCTGAAATCTTGGAGCCAGGCTCTGGCCCGTTCCAGCTTCGCGTCGCCAGATCACTTGCCGCCCAGCTTGCTATAGCAGTTGCGTACGTCCACCATCTGGGTTATGTTCACGGGGGTGAGTCCATATACTTGGTCCTGCTTGTCATTCCTGGCCATCTCTAATGATTGGTAGACATTCATATGGGAAACATCCTTCTCCAGTTGCCAAATCTCGATCATCTTTCCACCGTGCAAATATACGAAGAATTCGATCCGCCAGAGCCTGAACCTGTTGTCAGAGTCGATGGACAGCCGCTCTCACCAGGTGTTCCACCCCACGTCTATCCGCCGATCTGGCTCGGCAAGCCTGGCAATGAAGTGACCAGCCCTGAAGCCAAGCTCGTCCTCGCCGATTTTGGGACAGCGTTTTGCCCTGCACAGGAACCAAGGTTCGAGTCCTACACGCCACTTCAGATCCGTCCACCTGAAGCAAGGTTCGAGCCGACAACGCCGCTGTCATATGCATCTGATATCTGGAGTCTCGGGTGTGTAATTTGGGGAATACTTGGAGTGAGACCATTCCTTGATAATTGGTTATTTGGACCGGATGATGCTACTGCGGATCAGGTCGATGCCCTTGGATCCATGCCGGATAAGTGGTGGGAAACTTGGGAGGGGAGGTCAAAGGGATTTAGCGAAAATGGGAAGCCAAAGATGGGGCGCGAGGTATGGACTTTTGATCAACGATTTCAAGATGCGATCCAGGAACCAAGAAGGAGACGGGGACTGGAGACGATGAACGATTCCGAAAGAGATGCTCTGTTCAATATGATACGGGGCATGCTCGTTTTCAAACCTGATGATCGTCTGAGCGCAGAGGATGTGCTGCGATCGGATTGGATGAGGACGTACGCGATTCCCGAAGCCGAGAAGACCTGGGGACGGAAGTTGCTCTGCAACGACCTCTCATCCACAAATAGATGCAGCATATAAGTACATTAATATTGTAGAGAAAGGGTTGAGTCACCTGTCTGCTTGAATCCATGAAATGCAATATTAGGGAGACACATTCGATAGTAATACAGTATCCTCCTAAAACTGTTCTCCTGAATGGTTGGACATGGCTCCGAGTTCGACTGTTGGGTTGTGAGTGTTTGCTGGCTACTTAAACTCTTCCTCTAACGTCATTATGTACCATTTCGAACCGACTATGTATGTTTGATAGTATGAAAGCGACTCGGCCAGTGTGGTTGCGAAGCCACATCTATTATGGCACACTTTGATTGTACTTGCCACACGAAGCTATTCCAGCTTCGTAACAGTTATTAATTTGCTGCACATCGTTGCAACATTCCGTCAGGCTTTGCCGAAATGAGGGTACAAGGTGTCCCCTCAGTTTCGGCCAATGGATAGAGGTGGCGTTCGATGGGCTGCTTCGTGAATAAGCAAATTAGCCCTTTGCGTTACACTGCAGTCAGTAGCTGTGATTCTTATTGGAACGCAGTTATTATTACACTTTCTTCGTGCGCGATTTGAAAAGAGGGGAATGATAAGTATCGGTATGTCTTACAGTTTTCTTGATAAAAGACGGATGATTTATTGTTACGCCATTTCTCATTGTTACAACCCCATTCTATCAATTGTATTGGAAAAGTCCTTGATAACAAATATCCTAGTCATGGCTTTCCTTCTTCCGTTCCTTCTTTTTCTGGCCCAACATATGATTTTAACGCAATGCGAACATCAGGTCAGAACAAATCTCAACTCCGTCAGCGAAGAATATGATTACATCGTGGTTGGAGGTGGTACCAGTGGTCTCGTTGTGGCCAATCGACTTAGCGAAAATACAAACAGTAAGAAATACTAGCCATGGTTTCTTTCAGTGGTTTTTCTTATTACTCGAGGCACTCTTGTCCAATTTTAACTGACAGTCACCCAGAGACGGTGCTGGTAATCGAGTATGGGGATTTTGTCAAAACAGTAAACGTTACCGTTCCGTATTTTACAACACTTGACCAGTCAGCCCACCTTTACAACATCACCTCTATTCCGCAAGCCCACCTTGGCAACCGTACTTCTCGCCTTCGCATTGGTGCGACTGTAGGTGGAAGCTCAACCGTTAATGGCATGGCCTGGGACCGCGGCTCCGTGGCTGACTACGACGCTTGGGAAGCCCTCGGGAATCCTGGTTGGGGATGGGACACCTTCCTGAAATATTTTCGCAAGTCTTCAGCTTTCGTACCCCCTGCTCCGAAGTATGTCGATGAGTACGACTATCAATGGAGTCCAGAGGCATATGGAGATGGGCCTGTGAAGATTGGGTTTCCATCATGGCAGTGGCCAGAAGCAGGTGAGCTGCATTTAATAACCTGAGCCTCGGGCTTCTGAGCTAAGTATTCTCAAGCTATCCAAGCCAAAGCCTGGGCCGAAGACATCAAGATTCCTGTCCTGAGAGACGGCGCTGACGGAGACAACGTCGGCATTGCCTGGCTACCTCAAAACTCGGGGGGTGAGAGTGCAACGCGGTCGACATCCGAGACCGCATACTTCCATCCTGTCAGTAACCGCCATAACTTGCATCTCCTCGTGCGCCATTATGGAGCAGCTATCAAGTTCCAAGGCAGCAAGGCAATAGGGCTCGACATCCGTAGCCGCGATGGTTCGGAAACAAAATGTGTGCGGTCTGAGAACATTGTACTGGCTGCAGGAGCTGTCAACACTCCGCGAATCCTGCAGCTCAGCGGGATCGGCGCAGAGAAACTCCTGAGCTCCCTCGATATCGACGTTCTGGTTGATTTGCCTGGAGTTGGTGCGAACTTTCACGATCATCCGTCCATCTTCATGGTTTACGACTGTAAGTGATCTTTGTTGTGACCTCTACTACAGTCTACAGCTAACCTTGCATCTGTCTAGTCGCAAATGACACTGCGCTTAACCCGACTTTGATGGGCAACGAGACCTTCTACAACAGGTCATGGGCGGAGTATCAAGCCAACAGAACCGGGCCACACACCCATGCCTGGGGAAACAAAGTTGTCTTCACGTCCTTACAAGACCTTGACTCAGCCAACTACCAAGCCATTGCGGAGGCAGTGAGCAAGCAAGACCCTTTGAAGCATCTCCCTCAGGTCTATGCCGAGAACCCGACACTAGTGGAGGGCTACCTCCAGCAGCGAAACATATTAAGGGAGCAATTTCTCAACCCCAAGGCAGGTGTTGTTGAGTTCACATTCGGCGGTGCGGAGACTATTCCAGTGGCCCTACAAAAGCCCTTGTCGAGAGGTACAATCAGCATCAATAGTACCGACCCAGACCCGGCTATCGCACCTCTGGTCGACTTCAACACGATCTCGAATCCGATCGACACACTCCTTCTTATCCGGGCAGTTGCAAAAGCCCGTGCCCTCATGTCTAGCCCTACTGTCGAGTCACTCGGGGCAGTCGAGCTGGTGCCAGGCCTGGGCGTGACCAGTGACGCTCAACTCGAGGCAGTCATGAGGGATTCGTGGCTGTCTTCAAGCTTTGATCATCCCGCTGGAACGGCGGCGATGATGCCTCGGGAGTGGGGAGGTGTTGTAGACAGCAACTTGAGCGTGTACGGAGTTGAAGGGCTTTGGGTGGTAGATGCAAGTGTCATACCCATATTGCCTGCGGCACATACCCAAGCCACGGTCTATGCTACGGCGGAACACGCAGCCGACATTATAAGAGGCTTTGAACGGTGATTGTAGCCAGACAATAGCATTGCACTCTGGCTGTTTAACTCTCTTGCTATTGTTCTTTTGCAACCAAAGCCTTTTAGTATAACTACTTGTCGAGGTCTCTTCGCGATTCATTGTGTATTATCGACCAAGAGCTTTGAGACGATTAAGTATTCATGTCCAGCTTCCTGTATTCCAGGCAAAGTTAAAACAGGTACGAACATATAAACCCTCTAAAAGATGTAATCTGGTGAACTTCCAACCCAAGCAAGAAAAAGTCTTGGAGTATCTGTCCATACTACCATTGTGCTGTTCCGATTTGGTGAGATGATCCGGAGCTCCTCGGTTGCCCTCGTGGTGAAGGTAAGCAGAGTGAGCTAATTACCTTGACAGGATGGTAGTTAGTAGCAAACTTTTCAATATGTACACCAAATGGTCCAGGATACGATCCATGTATTGCTAGCAGCTATTATCAATTCCATTCGTATGTCTAACTGTCTATTTGTCCATTCATCCTGAATAGTCTCATCTTCCGGTGAAGATGATAGTCCAACAAATATCAAAGCGAGACTATCTTAATTCCGTGAACTATCATGGAAAGGCAGCCGTTGTTTGAGCTTCAGTATCCATACCTGCCTTTACCCATGATCATAGTTCAGTGTTTGGTTTGGTCCTGCGGGCGCCTTTGTGATGGCCGATGCACCATGCACTCAAGCCTGCATGTGCATGGCCAGTGAGGACGACGTGGATCAGCAGACGGCCAGTAATGGGACCAGGGCGAACCAGGCAAACTTGGCAGGGCTTTCAGCGGCTGCAAGCTTGTGGCACGTAGATACAGGAGAGGGCGCGTCACAGTTCAACAGTTGGCTGCCCGAGACTTTCATACTTGCCCGAGACCATATCGTACGATGAAGAAAGCAGTCGCTAGCTCGGATTCGCTGGCCGAATCTGCGACCGTCCATGCAGCCAAGCTGATTGACAATTTACTGTCTAGCACGTACAAGCGGTATGTCTGCCCAATGTGATAAATGGTGGAAGAGGCAGTCCTGGGTTGCCTATTTAAGTCCCTGGGTCTCTCTCCGACTGTTTGGAGGCAACCTACTACGATCATTGTGCTACCCTCAAACATGGCGAAGAAGAAGAAGGAAGTCAAGGAAGCCAAGTCACCAGGAGATGAAGAGACAGTAGGCCCTGAGGTTTCGTAAGTTTTACACCCCATTGCCAATCCTGCACTTGAGGCTAACAGTCATCTGAAGCCCGTATGCAAGCCCAAGCTGCAGTGTCTACTTCAAAGGCGGAACGCCGTTCATTGTTCCTCGCGAAATCATCCGCGTAAGCGCCGAGCTCGACAGGATCTGCAACGTTTTCAATGAGATTCACCTCGAGGAGGTGCCAGACGAAGCAGGCCATGTGCTGGTCCACTACCTTTACACGTGCACCTGGCAAACTCTCAGGAAGAGGTACTCGCTGCACGACTCCGAGCAGTCGACCCAAGTCGAAACGAGTTTGTACGTCTACGCTGCCGCCAAGACCTACGGCCTCACGGGGTTGGCCGAGCTCGCCAGAGAAACCATTTCTCGTTACGCAAGCGGGCTGCCTGCGCTAGGCATCATCGTCTTGGCTGCGAAGCCATGCGAGATTATTCCGGAATACGACTTGTGGTTCTTGGCATTCGTGAAGATGCAGATCGAGCAACTATTTGAGGACCCAGCCTCCCTCAACCAATCGGTCTTTCTAGAATGCTTTAACGGCGCGACAAAGTACTCCAGGGTTCTGGCCAAGGGCATGATGTTGATGTGCTGCGAGAAGTCAGCTTCGCTCGAGCCCACAGAAGCGGACGCTGTTCCTGCGCCCGACGCGGCTCCCTCCACGGGCTCATTATATCCAACACCAGACTTGGGTCCGGAACCAGTGCCGGAATATCCAGTGGATCCCCCACCACCTTCGGAGTCAGAAGCAGTGATGGAGGCTCCAGTCGAAGGTGAAGTAGTTCCCTGGGAGCCCGAGGCGGACGCAGGAGTGGAAATCCCAGCCGAACCCGAGGAAGTCCTTTGGGCGCCTGCAGAAGAACCCGCGGTTGAGACTGTACCGGACGGTGTACCGGACGGAATCCCGGTTCTATCCATGAAGCTGGAGAAGAAGTTGAAGAAGAAGCTCAAGAAGGGCAAGAAAAGCAAGGAGAACGGGTTGAGTTGCAGCCTGGTGGCAACGCACGTGGTGAACGGCGAATGGGAGCATTGCGCCAGCTGTCGTGAGTTTGTGAGCGACTTGTCGACACGCTACGGGTCGTCAACTATGAATGCACCATCCAGTGAGAGCCAGGCTTAATTTCTGTGGGCAAAGTCAATCTGATACCGCGTGGAGGTTAGCTCCTCGTCCTGTTCATTGCGCACTCGTACCTCTTAGAGACATCCTTACCTATGTACCTATGATGGTGACCACACCAAGCAAAGGTGACGAACCTTTGTTGCCCCATCTCCTCGTGGCGATGAACGCATGCCAAGAACAAAAGCCTGTGGACCGCCAAGCTGCGTGATGGCTAGTTATGTAATATATATCCATCGAAACCCCTGGAGTCTTGCGTTTCCCGCCCAAGCCTCTCCAAAGGTCTGTCTACTGCGCTCAAGGTTGGAAACGGGTATGGTATGGAAACAGAACATATGCGATGTGTATGCAAGTAAATGGGTGAACATAACTTTCAAATAGATCCCGAGGGAGTTCACCCATGGCGTGGTGTCTGGTAGTCTCTAGCATCCGCATGCTCCATCAACGCTAACGGCGTAAACACCCAGATTAGGAAGCTGAAGTTGCGTGCCGACACCGCAGCTTCAGAGTACTCTGTAGGTATGCCTTTTTTCTTTTTTCTTTTTTCTTTTTTTTCCCCCATCCACCTCGCCCTAAACACTTGCAGCCTTTTCGAACCCCCTGCGACATCGAATCACCGCGGGCCGTGGCGAAAGGAATCCTTACAGGTGTGCTACCCAAGCCCCTTGCTAGCGGCACTTGCATCTGCACCAAAGGCTGAGACTGAGAAAGGGTTTCTCATACAGCCGCTTGATACGGTTGTTTACCGTTATCCACATCGATCTCGACTCAAGGGGGGTCACTGCATACCCTCCGCGCCAATGAGGTGTACCGAGATCCCTTGTCTCAATGTCGCATTCGCACCTCAAGTCGGACTGGTGCGAAGGGGGGACTGCATGCTTAGCCCTCGGGCAGGATCGCTTTCCTAGTCCTATTGGCATCGTTCCGTTGCAGAGAAGAAGAAGAAGAAGAAGAAGAAGAAGAAGAAGAAGAGAGAGAGAGGAAAAAATGTTATCCCGTCCTTGTCCCAGGTTTCCTGCACGTGTCTCTTTCTTCTCCTTTCATGATGATTCTTCTTGAGTTTTCCCCTGGCCAGGTATTCCCTTCCACCGCCTCGAGTTCAAGAGAGAAATCGAGCCGAGGGCCGCAGAAAAGAGATGGGACAAGCGGAAGTCACCGAGATGCGGCGGCCAAAAAGCGACGACGAAGGGAACCACCACGAGAGCGGCCATGAGCACTCGGACGGCGGCACCGGCGGCTCGTCACTGAGGGTAAATGCGACGCCCCGTCCGCAACCCAACCTGTTCCGACTGGCAGATGTGCTAACAGCGGGACGCGCAGCGATTGTTCTCCTTCTGGCAGTTGCTGGCCTTCGCCCTGATCTTCATGTCGTCGTGGGAGGTCATGGCCATGGACATGGGCGCGACCTTCTACAACGGCGGCCCGCAGACGCTGGCCTGGGGCATCGTCCTCGTGGTCGTCGGCGCCATGGCGCAGGCGCTGTCCATGGCCGAGCTGGCGGCGATCCAGCCCATCGCCGGAGCGCAGTATCACTGGACTCACTTCCTGGCGCCCGAGAAACACCGAAGGTTCATCACGGTAATATCTTTGCTGGTCTCCCTCGTCGTGGCGCCAACCCCCCCCCCTCTGGGCACATTACCGGGCGGCCACGATCGCGACTCCGAATGGAAACAAAACAAAAAAAGACTGACCATTTTCGCAGTGGATGCAGGGGTGGGTGACCTGGTTCGCCTGGGTGTCGGCGCTCGCCGGCTCGGCGGCGTCCGAGGCCAACATCATCATCGGCCTCGTCAGCACAAACTACCCTTCGTACCAGTTCCAGCCGTGGCACATCACCATGGTCATCGTCGCGCAGCTCGTCGCCTGCGGGCTCATCAACATGTACGCCTTCCGTACGATCCCGTGGATGGAGCTCCTCGCCGGCGTGCTGCACGTCGCGCTCTGGCTCGTCTTCGTCGTCGTGCTCATCGTCCTCGCGCCGCGGGCCAGCGCCGAGTTCGTCTTCTTGGAGCGCACCGTCAGCTCGGGCTGGACCAACGGCTTCGTGAGCTGGAACATTGGCATGCTCGTGCCGGCGTGGGGCTTCATCGGGTTCGACGGCGTCGTGCACATGGCCGAGGAGGTGCGCCAGGCGAAGCAGGCTGTGCCGCGGGCCATGCTGTGGACGATCGTACTCAACGGCGTCCTGTCGTACGGCATCATCATGGCGATCCTGTTCGGCATGGGGGGCGCGACGGAGGAGATCCTGGCGTCGGACTATCCCATCATCCCGCTCCTGTTCAACGCGGCGGGGCCCAAGGCGGGGACGGCCATGGTGTGCGGCCTGCTCATCATCACGTTCTGCGTCGTCGCCGCCTCGCTGGCGTCGGTGTCGAGGATCACCTGGGCGTGGGCCCGGGACGGCGGGTTGCCGCGGTACTTTGCCAAGGTCCACCCCAAGCACCGGGTCCCGATCCGCTCCGTGTGGCTGGCGTGCATCATCGTCACCTGCCTGTCGCTGTTCACCGTCGGGAACAACGCGACGGCGACCGTCTTCTCGGCCTTCACCGCGCTCTCGTCCCTGGGCCTGTACAGCTCGTACATCATCGCCATATCCTGCATGCTCCACGCCCGCGTTACAGGACGCATCGGCCACGGCCCGGAGTACCAGGTCCAGCACGGCAGCTGGTCGTTGCCCAAGGGGTGGGGGATGCCGATCAACATGTACGCGCTGCTGTGGTCGATGTACCTGACCATCTGGCTGCCTTTCCCCCAGACGATCCCCGTTACCGGGACGGAGATGAACTATGCCGGCCCGATCTACGTCGTTGCCGTGGTTGGAGCGCTGACGCTCTGGTTCGCCAGGGGCAAGAAGCACTGGCCGGGACTAAATAAGACGGCCATTGCAAACGTCGAGGCGTACAACTGATCTGATGGTGGTTTACCATGGGGGGGAGAGAGGTTGACGGTCCCTGTGTGTTTTGTATAGACATTTCATTATGATAACCCTGTGTCATTGATAGTTATTTAAGATCATTAACAGGAGGTCAATCTTCTTTCTTTCAAGCTGGGCATCTCTACGACCGCGCCTGTGTAGGTCGAACCCGTCACCGGATGGCTTCACCGGCAAAGGTAACGACATTGTGGAGGCAATCCTGCAGGGTGTTTAGACCAGATTACGACCGGATGACTCGATGGTCTGGCTGGCCTTTGGGAAGACATGCCTCCGCAATATCCTTTGAACCTAACGCGGATGTCTGGGAGAAGTGTGCGTGGCAACATGCCCGATCACGCGTCATGACTTGGCTGCCTAGAGGAAGTGCCCGGTTTGGCTGCCAACATGGTGCATCCTCAACGCTCGGCTTTTTGAATCATATTTTGGCACCGCGGTTGGGCTTGGCCATTTTCTCTGATTCAAGCGTACAGTTTGGAAGAGAACTATGGGAAATATTTCCAAAGGAGACGATTCAGTCGAGGTCAGACGTCTCGGTGAAGAGTCTTCGGTGAGGCGGGGGAGCGTCTCAGTATGGCAGTCCGGGGATGGAACGCGACGAGTCGGCACCCCAGTCATCGGGCGGGACCGAAAGACACTAAGAGCATCACATGGCACATGGGTACGGGGGATGTCTGGGAGTAAAACATGGTACCTGTCAGGCTGACCAAGATATTTTCTGTAATGTCGAGTCGTGTGTTGGGCGACTGAGCTGGACCACGAATTAGGTACGTACGGATGGATGGATGGATGGATGGATGGCTGCTCTGCTCCGGGAACCGAACCTTGTTGCTGTGGACACCTAAACGTTAAAAGGGATTCATCAGGACACCTCGGTCAACTAGAAAGCAGGCAGCGACGTGTACACTAGCGAAGGACAGGTTCTCGTGGTATTTAAAAGGCGGTCATCTTTCTTTCGGTGAGGCTTGCGAGAGAAGAGAGAGAGAGAGAGGTAGACAAGACAAAACCAGACGACGGATTCATCAGGTTCGCTCCCTGTCAGCTCCGGTTTCAGCCCGCCCTGCTTATGTCAGCTTTGTCGACCTGACTCCTTATCGAGTTATCTCGTACACCCTCTACTCTGAACGCGTACCGGTACTCCGTACACCACATACACAACTACCGACAGTAAGTACAAGTACGTATGCGCAGGTACTTCCCCATGCCGTACGGTAGCACTCTAGTGCCCCTCAATGACGTTGAGAGCTCACTGAACGCACCAAGCTAAGATCTCATCCGGGGCCCCTCCCTTGCCGTTTGCCCCTCCGATTTCTCCAAACCGCCTACCCTCAGGGAGGTGCCTACCTAGTTAGTGTACTCGATAGGTACGTACCTTGCCGTGTGCCACAGTGAGTGCCTGGCTTCCAGTGACATCCCCCATGATTGCTCGCTGCATCCGCCAAAAGCTGCGAGGCTCACTTGACCTGGAACAGCTTTGTCCTCGTGCTCGGGACCCCACCAAGCGCCGGATGCCGCTGCTGTTGCACCTGCATCCGCACCCCGCGACCTGCACCTCCAACCATCATCATTCGTGCGCCCATCAGTATCTTCTCTTTCTTTACCCGAGACCCAGATGTTGTACCGTGGGGGGAGGGAAAGCTTACACCGCTGACACCACCAGACCTGCAGCCCTTGACGGGAACGTCCCGGGACCCTCGAGACCCCTTCAAAACGCCTTGCCCTCTCTCCTTCTCACCTGTCACCTCAAATCAGTAGCCAACCAGCCTGACCGCCCATCCAGCGCACGCCCGTCGTAACCGTCACTCCTCCTTTCGCCTGACGTCGGCTGTGCGCCGCTGTCATTGTGCGCTGACTGAGCCGTGCAAGGCTACGGACCCCTTCCATCTCTTCTCCTCCTCCTGTTCCCCGAGGCGAGAACCTCTTTTACTCTCTTACACCTCACTCGACCTTAACCACCTTATTCGGGTCCCCCCCACATCGCCATCATGTTCGACATCTTCGCCCACCTCTTATCGTGAGTTTCCCTCCGTATGCGACGAACCCCCAGCTATTTGCCCCTCCCTCTCTCTCCCGTCCGCCCGCCGGCATACAGCTCGCCCGCGTGCGTCCCCGCCTCCAAAGTTTACTTTGGAGACCGCCACTTTGATCCGTTTGGCTGACATGGCATTCCGCATCGTAGCTCCATCGCCTCCTTCCTTTTCCCCCTCTTCGCCTCTTACAAGGCGCTCAAGACCTCCGACCCCGCCCAACTGACGCCATGGCTCATGTACTGGGTCGTCCTCGCCTGCGCTCTCCTCGTGGAGTCCTGGACTGAATGGATTCTCGTATGGTAAGTTCTGACTCGCGCACTCTCTCGGGCCAAACTCCCCACTAACACCGCCCGTAGGATCCCCTTCTACGCCTACATCCGATTCCTCTTCCTGCTCTACCTCGTCCTCCCCCAGACCCAAGGCGCCCGCATCATCTACCAGACCCACGTCCACCCCTTCCTCCAAGACAACGAGGCCCAGATCGAGGAGTTCATCTCCGAGGCCCACGACCGCCTCAAGGCCGCCGGCATCGCCTACCTCAAGCGTGCCATCGAGCTCATCAAGACCAACGTCCTCGGCCTGCCCCCGGGCGACCCGGAGCCCGCTGCCCAGTCCGCCGGCGCCGGCGCCGGCGCCGCCGCCAACGCCCCGACCCAGACTTACACCCAGTCGCTCCTCGCCCGCTTCAGCGTCCCCACCGCACGCTGGGCCCCGGCCGGCCACGCTGGCTCCGACTTCTATAACCTCCTCGCCGGCGCCGTGTCCGCCGCCACCAACGCCGCGGCAGGTGGCGGTGCCCCCGGCCAGCACCAGGACCACTCCAAGTCGGGCTCCATCATCCCGCCGGAGCTTAAGGGCGGCGAGAGGATGAGCTTCATCGCCGCGCAGCGCGAGCGTCTCGCCTTCCTGCTCAAGGCCCTCGACCGCGAGGCCGCCGCGTCGGAGACTGCCTCGGCTGAGGGGTCTGGCCGTCCAGGGAGCATGCAGCTTGACGGCGGCAGCAGCGAGGAGGAGGTGACGCAGAGGCCACAGAGTGCGCACAGCGGGCTGAGCAAGTCGCGCAGCGAGACGGACTTTGAAAAGATCGACGCCGAGAGCGGGGCCGAGGATATTGACGGCGACGACGAGGATGGCGCCGTCCGGCGGAGGCAGACGAGCGGTGGATCGTCGTGGATGCCGTGGGGCTGGGGCACGACGCCGACGGCCGAGAACCCCGAGAGTGGGTCCAGCTCGGGCGTGCAGAAGTGATATTGGCAGCGACCCGCCTCGCTCTTGGATGATTGGTGTTTCTTGGTAGGGAACGGAGTTTTGTAAGGGGTGGTATTGCGTTTTTTACAATGGTATCGTTACGGCTTTCCGAGGGAGTCTCTAGGTCGTGACGTGATACACTCAAGAGCGGCCATCGTTGGGACCAGCAACGTTCTGCGCTCCCACTCCGCCGCTCGATTCCTATGTTGAGGGGGCTGAATAGACTTGGGAGAGTCCCTTTTAACAGCCGAAATCGCCCGTTTCGATGTCCAACCCACGAGGCCGTCTCACCGTGATTGCACAAGGGGGGTAGTGATTGGCCGCTATGCAAATGTCTGTCTGTCGTGCGTCTATAAGCGCAACTCGTCGTCCACGGCCCTTTCCTCTGCGGGTAAAGGGCCATGGTGGTCTTTGTATGTGTCTATTTTTACAGTTGAGAGATTGCCCACTCTTCAAATCCTACATTTTCCCTCTTCAATACCCGTATTTACTTTTGTACAATCCTCGGTCATTCCGAGGGGCCCCAGACCTACAATCCCGTCCATGGCTCCCCGGCCGAGGCTCAGTTTGTCCGCTTGAAGGGGTAGGTCACCGGCACGTCCTTGCGCGTCCAGATGAGCTTCTTCTTCTTGGTTACGGCGTGCTCGACCCACACCTCGTCGGCGTGGTCCTTCTTGAACTGGCGGATGAAGACGGGGTCCCAGAGGTCGGAGGCGATGCCGAGGTCCTTGCAGCACCGCATCAGCGCGTTGGACTTGCAGCCCTCGACGGCGGAGGGGAGGTTCTCGAGCGTGAAGTAGGTGTTTTCGCCCTGCGCTTGGGAGATGAACCTGTAGTGCGTGTCAGTCCTTGGTTTCCTTGCTTTTCCGCCCGCACCGGGACTAAAGTTTCAGACGTACCGTCCTTCGGCGACGAGGGCGTACTCCCTCGTCACGATCTTGTCGCCCACGACCACCTCGCCCTTGGGCACCAGGCCCCAGCCGCCGGGGCCGAAGGCGGCGTTGAGGATGCGCCGGTACTTGATCTCGGGCAGGTAGATGATGCCGTCGGGCTTGACCTCGACGTCGGCCGGGTTCACGGGCTGCAGGAGGATGTCGACGACCTCCTTGGAGAAGCGCTGGCTCCCTAGGCCGTAGTACGACGTTGACCAGTCGATTATCTGCCCCTGCTGCGGCTGCTGCGGCTGCTGTTGTTGTTGGTGTTGTTGTTGTTGTTGTTGCTGCTGCTGCTGCTGCTGCTGCTGCGGTTGGTAGGGAGGGCCGACAGAGGAGACGAAAGGGTTCGTAGAGCCTGAGGGGTAGGAAGCCACCGGCGCGTCGGGGAGGGGATCGGCGTCGGAGGAGCCTGGGGCCGCTGGCGTCGGGGCCGGCGTCGGGGCTGGCTTCGAGGCTGCTGCTGCTTTCGGAGCGGCGGCGCGGGAGGTGTTGGAGGCCGGGGACCGCCTGACGTAGCTGGTGCTCGTCTTTGGCGGCGTCGCGCGCTGCGTAGAGGTGGTGGTGGCGGCGGCGGCGGCGGCTTTGTGGCGGGACGTCGTGGTGATGCTTGCGATCTGGGCGAGGGACTGGCGTGACGTTGCTCGGAGCAGCGGGCGGAGGAGGGCGTGTTGGGACGCCATTATGGCTGTGCGGCGTGCGGGCTCTCGTCGGTGGGGAGGGGGGGAGGGTCGGCGGGAGGAGGAGAAGGAAAGGCGTATGTTTTGGATTGGATTGGAGTATATTCAAGAGTTATGTTCCTTTCGGGGAAGGTCGACGATAGCACATGTCGGAAACGGGGGCTGCCAAAATTGAAATTTAGTCGGCGCGGGTGAACGCGAGGCCCGGGGGGCGGCGTTTTTGGTGGCGGTGGGAGCTTGGGCCACTCTTGGAGGGTGAACACTGTGCGCGCGACGGGTTTTGTGACAGCGTTCGCCGGCATCATCAGCCCGAGATAGTTGGAGTTGGGACTCAGTTTTCTTTTTGTTGTTTTGCAGGTTCTGGTACAATATTCTTTACAACGTCCTCCGGGAGACAATTTCCGTTCCTCTTCTGCCTCTCATGCATCCTTCATGTCGGTCCGCTGATCGTTGCCCTGCTGCTTCCAACAGCTCTTGAACCGCTCCATCTGCGCCGGGGGAGGGGAAATATCATCAGCTTCACTCCGCGAGGGCCCTACAAGACTCGATGAATGGGACGTACCTCGGCCGTACACAGCCGCCAGTCCTTCTTCTCAAAGTAGCAATCGGTCAACTTTGTGTTTTCGTCTGCCAGAAGAAAAGAAAAAGAGCTTGGAGTTAGCGCCATGTCTGCGTTCCGCCGTCCGCATGCTGCCCAGGTGGCGGACAAGATCGGGGGGAGGGATGCCGTACCTGCGCAGCCCGTGCTGAAGATGCGCTTGTCCCTGTATACGGCCGATGGTTAGTTTGGCTTATGAGCCGTTTGCTTTTTTTGCATTTGTTTCCCCAACATGTTCTTCTTGTCTCTTTACGGACCGAATCCCAAGCAACGGGTGGCTCCTCAAGACAAGAACCAAGTTTTGTGTTGGCCAACGTACCAGTCGTCGGGCTCGTCGTCATCCGCCGTCTTTTGCGCCGCGTCGCTCTCTTGCTTGGACATTGTGTCTTGTCGCTTGGGGTGTCAGCCACTCTTAAGTGCTGCTTGACTGATTGCGTGCGCTTAATCTTTCTGTCCTTCGTCAGACTCTGGTCGTGTAAACAGAAGACTCGGGTTGGCGTTTGAGATTCCGTTGGGGGGGGGAGCAAGGTTACCAAGACAGTGGTACTTACCCCCTAAAAAGTCCCTAAAAAATCACTAGTGACTCCCACCACTGAAACTCACTCTTCACTCACCACTCACCACTCATCTCATCATACCTGGCCATCACAGCCCGCTCTCACCTGTACGCGCGATGGCCTCACGAAAACTCAACGTGCTGGTCTACAGCGGTAAGACCTCCCTCCCCAGTCGACTACAGTCTCATCTCTGAACGGCTCCCAGGCACCGGCACGACCGTGGAGTCGGTGCGCCACTGCATCTACTCCCTCCGCCGCCTCCTCTCCCCCACCTACGCCGTCATCCCCGTCGCCGAGTCCGCCCTCCTCAAGGAGCCCTGGCAGCCCACCTGCGCCCTCCTCGTCATCCCCGGCGGCGGCGACCTCGGCTACTGCCGCGTCCTCAACGGCCCCGGCAACCGCCGCATCGCCGACTTCGTCCGCCGCGGCGGCGCCTACCTCGGCTTCTGCGCCGGCGCCTACTACGGCAGCCGCCAGTGCGAGTTCGAGGTCGGCAACCGCACGCTTGAGGTCGTCGGCTCCCGCGAGCTCGCCTTCTTCCCGGGAACCTGTCGCGGTGGCGCCTTGAAGGGGTTCGAGTACCACAGCGAGAGGGGCGCCCGGGCGGTGCGGTTGACCGTCAAAGAGGGCTTCGCCGAGGGCGACGTCTTGAGCTATTACAACGGCGGCGGCGTCTTTGTTGATGCCGACAAGTTTGACGGCGTCGAGGTGCTGGCGTGGTATGCCGACGACATCGACGTCGACGGAGGGACCGGCCAGGCCGCCGTGGTTGCGTGCAAAATCGGTTGCGGCAATGTCATATTGACCGGCCCTCACCCCGAGTACCTTCTACCCCTTTTCTTCCCCCCCGTAATGTCAAGAGACTAATTTGCTTCGCAGGTTCGCCGCCGCAAACCTCCACCCGCAACCGCAGATCCCCTCCTACGAATCCCTGACCTCGTCCCTCGCCGCCGCCGACGCCGCACGCGTCGCCTTCCTCCGCGCCTGCCTGTCCAAGCTCGGCCTCGACCTCAGCGCCGGATCGTCCGCGCCGCCGTCCCTCTCGCGCATGCACCTGACCTCGGCGAACCACGTCGAGGTGGCCGAGACGCTGGCCTCGTGGGAGGAGGCCATCGCGCGCGAGGGGGAGGGCGCCGACGCCGAGGAGTACATCCGCGGCGAGCACGACGTCTTCCGCATCGAGAAGCGCTCTTCGCGCTGGGACGTCGACGAGCTCAGGGGCGCGCTGCCGGGCGGCGGCAGGGACGCGGCCATGGTCGATTACGACGGCGTCGTCAAGGTCATCGTCCCGCACGAGGAGTCGTGGCCCGACCTCAAGGAGACGCCGAGCTTCAATCACCGGCTGTTCTATCACTCGCTCAAGGCGTACCGTGCCAAGGAGCCCGCGGCCGAGGATTGGGGTGAAACCCTCATGTACGGTGAGGTCGTCACCAGCACCAACACCCTCATGGATAAGTAAGCTCCTCTCTCTCTCTCTCTCTCTCTATTCGCGCAACACTTTGCGAGACACGCTTGCTCACGGTCATGTCCACAGGAACCCCAAGCTCCTCGCCCACCTCCCGACCGGCTTCACGCTCACGGCAACGACCCAGGTCGCCGGCCGCGGCCGCGGCACAAATGTCTGGGTCTCGCCGGCGGGCTGCCTCATCTTCTCCACGGTCATCAACCACCCGGCACACCTGGCCGCCTCGCACCCGGTCGTCTTCATCCAGTACCTCGCCGCCATCGCCATCGTCGAGGCCGTCAAGTCCTACGACGACGGCTGCGGGGACGTTCCCGTGAAGCTCAAGTGGCCCAACGATATATGTGAGTCCACCTTGCCTTACCTTGCCCTGCGATATGGACACGGGAGAGCTGTAGTTGACAAGATGCACAGATTGCCGCGACCCAAGCACGCCCGCGACAGACCCGCCCTCGTACGTCAAAATCGGCGGCATCCTCTCCAACTGCGCCTACTCCCAGGGCGCCTACCAGATCGTGCTCGGCATCGGCATCAACACGACAAACAGCCGCCCGACGACGTCGCTCAACGCCATCGCGCCGGCGTCGCTCGCGGGCGGCTTCCACCTGGAGACGCTGCTCGCGCGGATCCTCACGCGCACCGAGGCGCTGTACAAGCAGTTCCGCCGCGAGGGCTTCTCGCGCGACCTCGAGGAGCGGTACTACGCGCACTGGCTGCACAGCGGGCAGCACGTCACGCTCGAGGCCGAGGCGGGCGCGCGGGCCAAGATCGTGGGCATCACGAGGGACTGGGGCATGCTGAAGGCCGTCGAGGTCGACTCGGCCGGGAGGGAGACGGGGAGGATGTGGGCGCTGCAGAGCGACGAGAACAGCTTCGACTTCTGGAGGGGCCTCGTCAAGAGGAAGCTGTAGGGACGACGGGTGAAGCCGGCCGAGATGGTACTGCGCGTTGTTCCGGGAAACTCACCTGGATCGTATGTAATTGATTGCAACATGCGACGGCCGAGCCCTCATTCGGGTCGGTCTCTTTACAACGAACGAACCGCAGTTGGACTGCTTGAAGCATTTAGTCTGTTTTCACGCTTACTTACCTCTGTTGCAGGGTGTCTCTGGCGGCACAGTCATCTCACCATCCATTTCAAGGATACGAGAGAGCCTTCGGATGTGACTGGTCATGCCGCATGCCGCATGCCGTATCCGGGAACCTGCTACGGAATTCATTCCGGCTGACGTTTCCCCCCTTGCCCCCCTTCCCATCACCCAAGAATGCTGGAGATCGGTCTTATAAGCCCCGACGGCCGCGATGCTCAGCGTTGATCCCGGCCCCTTCGAACCCTATCGGGTCGAGCCACAGCGAGACGCCCGACGAGGCTCACGATGTCGTTTTGGCCGATGCTCCGATGCCCTCCCCCCCTCGGCCCCTCTCCAAGCCGTCTTACGGCCAAGCCCCCTATCCCCTTTCAGAGATAATGCGGAAACATTGCGCATCGCTGATCCTGCAGCGACCGTGCCATATTTGAACTGAATGGCTTCCCATGACTTCCGACCGGAGGCCTCACGCCAAGAAGCCTGACAGTGGAAACAGCAGGAGAAATACCACACATCGTCGCCTGACCAACCCGCCACCACGATGCGTTCAATCGATATGCTTGCAAGAAGCTGCCGTCATTCAAGCCCATTGACCCGCGGCATATCATCATCGCAGCTCAAAGCCCGCCTCCCCGCGCGAAGCCGGTTCGCTCAACCGTCGCACTCGACGTTCACAACCTCGCGATCATTGACATCGGCCCGCCCACCGCCCGAGATGGCAACAGAAGACGAGCTGCCCCGGGTGAAGCTCTACTGGTAACCTCTCCCGGTCTCTCTATCCGCCCGGTGGTCCATTCAGCGTCGCGAACTCTCACTCACCAGCCCCAGGCTGAACGACTCCCGCGCCCAAAACACCCTCTGGCTCCTCGAGGAGCTCCGCATCCCCTACACCGTCCAGACCTTCCGCCGCGACCCCAACCGCCTCGCGCCCCCGGAGCTGGCGGAGGTGCACCCCCTCGGCAAGGCCCCGGTCCTCGAGATCACGCCCCGGGCGTCGTCCTCCGCGGCCGATCCCGCGGGAATGACGCCTGGCGGCGGCGGCGGCGGCGGCGGCCCGAAGCCCATTCGGCTCGCCGAAAGTGGGCACATCACGAGTTTTCTTGCCGAACATTTCGGCCACCGCAGCCCGGGCCTCGTGCCGCCGCGGTGGAGGCCGGGCCAGGAGGGGCGCCTCGGCGGCGAGACGGAGGCGTTCGCGAGGTTCCAGTACCTCTTGCACTACGTCGAGGGGAGTTTCTTCCCCGTGATTGTGCAGTACCTCCTTTTCAACAGTAAGCCGTCCGCCTTCTCCATTCTCCCGTTGTCGTCGTCCTCGTCCTCGTCCTCGTCTACCGCAAGCTTGTCATGCATCAAAAGAAACCACGCACGTCTAACACGTCACGACCGGTCCCAGTCCTCAAATCGAGCAACGTCCCCTTCCTCATCCGGCCCCTGACCTCCTCCGTCGCCAACAAGATCTTCTCCGTCGTCCTCCTGCCCAACGCGCAGAAGCACCTCGCCATGCTCGAGGGCTTCCTCAGGACGGCGCCCGGCGTGACGCCCGGCGACGAGCGCTTCCTGTGCGGCCCGTCGCTCACGGCCGCCGACATCCTTATCAGCTTCGCCCTCGTCACGGCCGAGGCCGAGGGCGCCTGGGACGCCATGGGACGCTGGCCCGGCGGCTCGGCGCGGGCGGCGCACCCGGTGCTGTTCGACTACGTCGACCGCCTGCGGAGGGAGCCCGGCTACCTGAAGGTGGTGGAGAAGGTCAAGGAGATTGAGGGGACGGGATGACCGCACACGAGGGGAGGGGGGGGTGGATTGGAGGTTTGCAATTGGTGTTCAGGAATTTTTTGGTTTCTTTTTTCTTCTTTGTTTTTCTTTAGCTCGGTGGTGTGGCCGCGATCACGACATCGTGATGGGAGCGAGGATGGCGTAGAAGTCTAATCATTGCGCACGCCGTGTCGGCGGCTCTAATGGCTGGCGGCAGCGTATACCCGGCTTCCCGGGTGTGTACATTCACAAGATAGACACGAGATGCTACCTACGACGTGTCGAACGATGCTCAGGTCTTGCGCACGTCTTGTCGCGGTGCTGCTTCACAGCCGCATTCCAACCCACGATGCCAGGCCTCGTTCGCGACGCAGACCACACGCGGCAAACATACGTTGGACGGCCTTGGCTCGAGGGAAGAGAGAACCTTCTCCTTAATGATATAGGCACGATAGGAAGTCTTTGTAAAAGAATGGCGACGTGCCAAGACGGGGCTTGCGATGCCGCAGAAAAAGTTTCCGGCTCAGAGCTCTGGACGTGATCAAGGTTTCGTCCGCGCGCCGTCCCCAAAGGGAATTCGGCAGGGTTCAGAGAGCAACAAGCCTTTTTTAGACGAGTTGATGTTGTTGGGTCTCATGACTCCCTGAAGGGGAGGGAAGGAGTTGTCATGTCAGAACAGAACAAGCATCGGCAATGAAACTTCTTCTTTTACTTCTTCGAGATCCTGCCCCCCCTCCCCCCTCCATCCAACCCTCCCTGGGGCCCAGCTGAGGCCCGTGGGAGGCGTGTCGTTCGCACAGACGATGCTATCGCGGGGATCCCGCCGTTTATAGGTGCCTTGGATCGGTATCCGACGGGACCGCAACGATAAGGCCCTGCCTAGGCGCTGAGTCCGAATCACCAGCCTCTCCGTCGCGACCGCGCCGCTTGGTCCTCTCCCGCGACCCAAGTCTAACGGCTTCGTGTTTGCCCGGCGTCCAGTCCGCCAAAAAAGGGAGCCGTCCTGCGGCCTCCCCCCTCACTTTCCGGCCCTCTCGATATACGCCTTCCCAGAGCACAGACGGTACGAAAGGGCAATCGGCGCATGGCATGGGGAACCTTGGTGGCCAGCGGCGCGGGCGGAGTTCCTGCACCGGCGAGGAGGGAAGGGCGGCCCGAAGAAAGGCTACGCGGGGCACACCAAGGGGGGGTGATTTAGTCATTTTTTTGGCAACCACACCCACCATACACGAATATCTCTGGCGCGGAGGCTCTCTCCGATTCGACTCTGCTCTGAGCAGATGGGTCCCATGAGGGGTCGCGCATCCTCACAGAGAGGGCTTGGTTGGATCCGTCAACAATAGGCTCCGAGAAGTCGGGAGCGGCGTGCGTGTAGGTGATTGGGCGAATGAGTGAGAGAGAGGGAGTGAGTGAGTGAGCGACTGAGTGAGTGAGTGAGTGGGAGTGGGTGAGCGGGTGAATGTGCATGTGTACTATGGGCAGAGAGAGAGAGAGAGAGAGAGAGAGAGAGAGAGACAGACTGGACGAAGTATGCATGATCTAGCTCTGCGTGTTAAACGCAATCGCCATAGCCGATGCTTTTTTCTCTCTCCCCCATCCTAAACCCCTCCTCTCACCCCATTCCCCGTCGCCCTCTTTTGCATTGTCCCCGTCTCTCACCCCTGCCGTTTGCTGGCAGTTGCGTGTGTGCATGCGCAGCGATTGCAGGCGAGCATAACATAAAAGACACAGCCCAGAGTGAGATGGCCCACCAATCGGGGCTGCGGCGCGAACTCGTCCTTCCAGATCGGGAACCTTCTGCACGGCACTCCGTCTGCAGGTGGGCATGTGGTTGGTTTGATGCGGGATCTGCGCCGTGTGTGTGTGTGTGTGTGTGTGTGGAGGAGGGGGAGGGATGGGAATGGGGGAATTGCATGGCTCCCCTCTTCCCCCGATAAGCGAAGAGAAGAATGATTTCTGGGAGGGCCAGGATGCCGCATGTTCTACGGTATCCTCGGCGTTGGCTGCAGACGACTGCAGAACAGCTACGGACCGACGGGCAGAACTGTGTCTGTTGTGTCACGGCGCAAGTTGAGAGTGAGAGTGAGAGTGAGAATGAGAGTGAGAGAAAGTTCGCGGCCCGCATATCAAGGGATCCCTACGACGATAGGACGGTCACTAACTGATTAACTTTGTCTTTCTCGTCGATATCCTGTTCTTGTCGGCCATATTGCTCAGACGGGGATGCCGTTTTCCAATCCGGCTTGGCAGAGATGAGAGGGGGGTGTAGGGTATAGGTAGTGAGGTATGATGAACGACATCGACTCGGCCCGCTTCGACTCGGCCGGTATGATCGACGGCGAGGGAATATGAAAGACGAAGAAAAAGAAGAACTGAAAAAGCTGCAGTCGGCATCAATAACCCACCTCTTGGCCAACACCAAAACCACATCCCGGTTCCGCCCCAATGGCGATCCCACCCGGTTATCCTGGTGCTCACATCTGGCACAGCGACGTTTTCTTTTCTTCGCCTTGCTCAATGCCTTGGACTGGCCGTGGACACCAGTCTGCTGGGTGTTGCAGAAGAAGCACGTCTCACCCCCACCACCACCGCCGCCATACTATCACACCACATCACCCGCACGCACACACACACACACACACACACACACACACACACACTCACTCACTCACTCACATGCGCGCACACGCACCCCAGGAGGCAATGCACCCGCGCCGACGAATCGAGCTGGGCCTCGAACGCGGGGACCGTCACCCATCTGTCGGGACTCGGGACATGCTTCTCCAGGCCCTCTGCCGGGACGCACGCTGTGTCAGGACCGGGGTTCGATGGACTTGACGGCCTGGGCGAGTCCACATGACGGAGGAGAGTCGACTTCTCTCCGACTCCCAGGCGTGGGCCACGCCTACCTACATCTCAGCATATACAAGAGGCCAAGGCTACCCCTTGGCCCTTGGGCGTGGTTTGCGTACAAGGTCTGTCCGTCAGTCAAATAAACGCCCTGCCGCTGCCGTTATTGTTGCTGCTGCTGCTGCTGCTCAATATCGATGCCCTCCCCACAAGACGTGTAGGGCCTTTCGAGTGATGTAAGCCATCGACCGAATCACCTGCCGTGGCAGATCGCAGCAAATAAACAAAAGAAACAAGACACTTTAAGCACCTCTGAGTGCCTTGCGGAGCCAGTCTCGCAACCATGGCTGCCGGCAGTATCCCCGAGCTCGTCGCCCGCAACCATCCGTCGTCGTCGTCTCAGACATTACCGGCGGCCGTACTCAAAGAGATTGTAAGTCCCTTTCCACGCTGGGAGCTCGCCCGATACTCCACCGGAGGGACACCCGCTGACCTGTGATACAAGCACGATGCCGGCGTCCCCTTTTACATGGCGGGCATCTTCCTCCCCCACGCCATCTGCACGCTCTTCATCTTTGCCCGCGTCGTCTGCCGCGTCCGGGTCATCCGCAAGTGGTTCCTCGACGATACCCTCATCTTCCTCTCTTGGCTCTTCTCCACCGCCCTGTGCGTCGTCTACGCCATCACCGCCCAGACGCCCTCGCTGCTCGGCGCCCCCCCGGACGGCGCCTCCTCCGTCCTGGATGCCAACCCGTACATCATGCGCACCTACCTCGGCCTCATCTACTACGAGCTGTGTCTGTGCCTCACCAAGCTCTCCATCCTCGCCTTCTACCTGCGTGTCTTCGCCTGCCGCCCGCGCGAGCGCTTCCTGGCCCGCGCCGCCGTCGTCTTCGTCTTCCTCTACAGCGCCCCGATGCTGCTCATGAGCTTCCTACAGTGCCACCCGGGCCCCGGCCTGTTCTTCGGCCAGCCGATGATGTGCTTCAGCTTCCCCGACCTGCTCATCTCCAGCGCCAGCCTGCACGCCGCCACCGACGTCTGGATCATCGTCATGGTCATCCCCTGCGTCACCCGGCTCGACATCCCCCACCGCCAAAAGGTCGCCCTCGGCGCCGTCATGAGCCTCGGCATCTTCGTCATCGTCGCCAGCATGGTCCGCCTGCAGATCAGCCTGCACCTGCAGTACAGCCCCAACAGCGCCGCCGTCCGCAGCACCCTGGGCTTCTTTGTCATGACCGTCCTCGAGTGCGACATCGCCCTCATCTGCGCCAGCGCGCCGACCCTGCGGCCGCTGCTCGCCAACATGTTCCCCTGGTGGATGAGCAGCGTGCAGCGGAGGCGGTCGCTCGAGGCCTCGACGGGGCAGAGCTTCGACCTGACGAGCCTGACGTACAACGGGTACCCGTGGGCGGCGCCGGGCTCGTCCGCCGCCGCGAGGAGCAGGAACGGCAGCGTGGCGAGCCACCTGGGCAAGCCGCGGGTGCCGGCGCCGCCGGGCAGGGTCCTCTCGATGACGCACCGCGCGCCGACGACGCTGAGCCTGGGCAACATAATCATCGGCACCGCGCCGCGGGTCGCGCAGCGGACCAGGGCCTGGCCCCTGGCGGACGACGGCGGCAGGCCCATGCTGCACGAGACGTGGGACGCGAAGCGCAGCTCGTCCATCTACTCGCAGGACCCGGCGTGGGACGGCCTCGGCGAGGACGACTACGAGAAGAAGGGCGTCATCCTCAAGACGATGAGGCTGAGCCTCTGCTCTGAGCACGTGAAGGAGGGCGGCGGCGACGGCGGCGGCGGCGGCGGCGGCGGCAATACGGGGTGGCGGGACGTCAACTGCATGAGCCCGATGTCCGGGCTCAGCGGGGAGACCTGTGCCGCGGACAGGAGCAGCTCGGGCACCAGGGCCGGGAGCGTTAACGGGAAATTGATGACTGAGATACCCAGTGAGAAGGAGGCGGAAGCGGAGGCAGACGGCAAGCCCGAGGTGCCCATGCGAAGCCCATTGAGAGACAGCCGAAGATAAACATTAATCAAATAACACACAGTTCACTCATCGGTCCTTACCATTCCCCCCCTTCTAGAAATCTCCTATCGAGAAATATAGCTATTTGTTGCTATTGATATGGCCCGCGTTGACCAGTATGAAAGAGCTTGTAGGAGCCCAAAGGAGCGCAAAGTAGCAACGAGTAAGCAGCCACATAGAGCGATTATGAAGATAGAGAGCGTCAGTTCTTGCCATGTCTCCCGAGCCGACGGATTGGTTGGTCTTGTCACCGCTGGCCGTGGCGTAGGTACGCAGCAGTCGCAAGTCGGCTGCTAAGCATACTTACACTGGCGACATGGCAACGCACCCCTCGGCGTCCGTCAGGCCCCCGTCGTGTTGACCTCCCGCGCCAATGCCAACCCCCGGGGACTTGTCTTCTACAGACACTCGCTTTTCCGTCGCCTTCTAGAACACGCCGAGCGCCGGGATCGTGGAGGGGTGACAGGGCCAAGGATGCATGCGACATGGGATATGGCGAATGCGCGCGCGTCCCTTGATTTCCCAACAGTCGCGTGCCGAGATGGCGGGCGTCTGATCGTCCCACACTCGCCAGGTCCTTTCGGGTGCCGGCTAGGGGTCCGAAACAATCCGACCCGGCCGGCGCCGTCAATCCGTACCGACTCAGGGTGTGACCTGAGTGCCGACTTGCACCCCCGTCGACTTCTTGACTAGGTACGTAGTTCGTGTGACGGGCCAGGAGAGACCCAGCCTGGGCGTGTCTCTTCCCGGGCCGTCGTCTGAATTGCACGCCAGGTCTTCTGAACATCTCATCTTCTTTTAGTATCAGACACAATGAATAAGACGTTTCATAGGAGGGGGGGAGATAGCATGCAAGCGAGCTGTCTAGGACGGAATCGGATGCAACCAGAGGAGAGATGCGGAGCGGACGAAAGCAACGGCACAGAGGCGAGCGATGGTGAGCTGTGTTTACGTAATCGATCAATCAAGACTTGGACCGTGCCCCGTCCCCACAAATCCCAAGCTCGGGCTCCCGGATCCCGCTCCTATTGCATGAGCCAAGCAAGCCGTCTTCCAGCTTCTTTCTGGAATTCCCAAACCACACGCTTCCTTTTGCCCATGTTTCCAATAGAAAGCAGCCGAGAGCCCTTTCGACCCTGGTTGGAATACCGCAGGCGCACTTGAACCGTATCGTTGCTTTGCCATGCTTTACTTTACCTTGCTTTACTTTGTTTTGCAGACCCAGGCTAGACGACTCCCCGTCAGCTCGTGTTCCATCCTTGGCAATGCTGATTTGCGGGACGCAACTCGTCACATCCCGATCTTCCGTACCCATCGTAGATCGGCTTGGCCCCTGGTTTCTGCCTTCTGGCTACATGCTACCTTATAACTGGGACGGCTCGATTCGCTATATCCGGGGTACTCCTGGACATTAACCTCAATCATATGGATATCGTCCCCCGAGCTGTAGAGCAAGTCTTGTTACTATCCTGACACCGTATTTGTCAGTCACCCAAGGTAGGTCGAACAGCATATTGACTTGGTGCCCGCTTGGCATGCGGGGATGTCTTGTTGTTCGAGTTGAACCTCTTCATCGAACTCGCCGAGATGAGACACAAATCCCTGTCTCTCGCAACGCATTCTGGTGCGGTAGCCTATCTCGACATGGCCGCCAAGGACATTTCAGGAGACCAATCGCATCTTCGTGGTATTGTATGGGCGATACCATCTCGAGCGGACTCACCGAGCGAGGCGTCTATTGTTCCTTTTCGTGACTGGAGAAACCCCGTCCCCAATAACTCACAACGCCGAAGCGTTCCTCTCAGCATCCTAGTGGTTTACTCCTTTGCCCAGACGTGCCCTCTACCCGTCTCTTTCTTCTTGCCTCTTCCCTTTCTCTTGAACTTGCCTTGAAGGGTTCTTTCGTTCGTTTCTTTTTCCTTCCTTCTTTCCTCTCCACGAGGCCAACTTCATGACGCTCTTTTTTTTACTCTTCATCGACTATCTCTTTCGTAGGCACTGCCTTGGGGAATAGTGGCTAGAGCGAAAGACGAGCTTCCACAATAGCCACCATGACGAGATACTGGGCCTGGGTATGCCTTCTCTTACTCCTGGTCACCGCCAGCGCAGCTGCTATACCGAGCGGTAGTCTTGCCCACAGGTCGATGACTCTATCGACATCGCCCTCCTCGACTGAGAGACCGCAAACACTTGTTGCGCCACTGAAGCATAGTATGAATGTCCGCAAAGATCAGAGAAGCTCAGTAGAAGACAAAACTCGCCTTGAAGCATTGCACGGTCGACAGCAGAACGGCCTGGCTCAGAATCAGATGCGAGCGCGCCAGCAGCTGCTGCAAGTTATAACTGCCGGTTCTGCTTCTGCCGCGAGTACTGACCAGTTCAACCAGGCCCTTCGTTGAGATACCGTTGCCCGTTGACACTCTCACCGTCGTCCGGACAGTGACCGTTGAGGTTGCCAGCCAGACCAGCATCATCTTTCGGCCCTTTGTGCAGACCCTGACATTCATCAATCCTGTCCTGGTGTTCGAGACCCGCGCTGTCACTGCTTCGCAGCCATTCAAGACCATAGTCGCAAGAGGCAAGACGAATACGGCTGCCGTCGACCAAGAATCTCATGTTGTGGCGCTGCCGGTAGATGCACTCCGGCCCGAAGAAACTGCCGTCTTCCCAAGGTCAGGTCGCATTCGGCGTCAGGCTTGGGACCCGGTCACCAGGGTCTCGACGACGACCGTTGAGATCACCACGACTTTGACGAACTTTGGCTCCATCCGCACCATTACTGTGTTCAACCCAGTCTTCGTGTCCGTGACGGTAAACCAGACCGTGACCACCACCAGTTTCACAACGACGCTTTCCACCGGGACAACCGCGTCTCTCCCGCAGGCCGATCCAACCTCCTCATCCGGCGAAGATGACAGGCCGACCAACACGACCACATTCTCGTCTATGTTCACAGGTGGCTTGGGGTCAACCGGCACTACCACGTTTTTCGTTCCGTCAGAGACCTCTGCCGACGCCGGCGTTACCACCTGGTTCCCAACGCCATTTGATCCAGGGGTTCAACGCCCCACGGAAAGCACTGCCGCAAGTACTACAGAGTCGGGCTCGGACTCCACCGCCACGGCCGCGCCCAACGGAGCAACTGCGGCGCCACCCCCAGAGCCTGCCTCGGAGCCGGATCTGTCCCCGGGCACGATCGCCAGCATCTCGCTGGGCGCCATCACCGGCCTGCTCTTCTTGCTGTTCCTTGGCTACGTCTACCGAAGCTACCGCAATTACGCCAAGGACCCCCCGAACCACCGGCCGTCAAAGGAGGACTACCAGATGACGTCGGCGACGGCAGCTACCGCCATCATGAGCCGGGCCGCAGTCGCCTCTCCGAATCACAACGACCAAGTTCGCACCACGCCCGGCGAGGCTAGCGACAAGAGTGCGGACGAGGCCAAGCAGATCAGGATCGTCATCCGGCCCGTCATGAACCGACAGAGCGAGGGCGGCGAGGGCGGCGAGGGCGGCGAGGGCGTCGAGGCTGTCGAGGCTGTCAAGGGCGGCGAAGTCGAGCCCTGGCGGGCAGGCTGGCAGCGCGCGTCGGGCTACACTAGCGAGGGCGGCTACAGCGTCTCTGTCGCCGCGGGCAGCGTTTCGACTCTCCGCGACGCTACCGGATGGAGCAACCGGAGCGAGTATGGCAGCACAACCAAGCGCGCGGCGTCGCAAGACGGTGACATACCGGAGCTTCCAGCCCCGAGAGGAGCAGCGCAGATGAAAGACAGACAGTAGACGCGGTGAGGCGACGCCCAAATGGGACTAGGATACTGGAGCGAGGTCAGGTTCCTTGAGAGGCCGGCGATGATCGTATGACAATGAATAATAGAACAAAATGGTACTTTGCTTGGAAGTTGCCGCTGCAATCAAATGAATTACGCCTGTATACTGGTGAGATCGAGTGAATCACGGACTCTCGAGGTTGCGGACCATGGCCAAAGTGAACGACATGTTGGGAGGAAGAGAGTCTCATGCCATCAAGTGCTGGCGTATTCTCGATGCCAAAGATGGGTGGAGATACCAGTGACTGGTCTGCTACGGTGACCTCGTCGGATGATGGCAAATGAAGGACGATTGTGACCAATAGAGGCGCGGCTAAAGGTTGGGGTCGTCGATCTACACGGTGGACAGTGGAGGCATCGTGACTAGGTGACCAGGTATAGGGTCTGACTCAGTCGGAAGCTCACAAGACATACGATATACGGTTGAGTTGATGGGTTTCTCAGATCATGTTCGAAAAAAGGCAGCAGGATTGGCCTCGAATTCTCAGCTTTAGTGGGCGTTCGCTGCTGACGAGTTTTTGAGCGTATTGACGAAGAGGGAGGCATGTGTTGGATCTCGATGTCAATGGGCTGGTCGCATTGTCTGACAACACAGTATCAACTGGCCCATGGCAGATGCACAAGGCGATAAGTAAAGATCGCATGAGTATGCAATTCTAGTTTAGAGTATAGGGTGTGACTTGAGGTCGCCATGCAAGGATGTGTAAGACCGGAGAGATGGGCGACCTTGAGCTGAGAGCTTTGAGCTTTCAATGTAACCCTCACGCGGCCGTAGTCATCGAGTCACGTTCGCATATACCTACTTAAAGTCGCAATCAACGTTGCTGACCAAACATCAGTGGATGCCGATGCTAATCACTCGGTCCGTTGTCATGGAATTGAATATGGGCTGACACATCAGGATCTAGCCATGAAGTGGACCGAACCGGAGCCCACATTCATCTTTGAAATGGCATTGCTCTGATTGGTCAGAAAGATCTCCAGCCAATGGCAAGCTAGACGATGACCTGGCGCAGGGATTATCTGGAGTGGTGGGCAGGAACCGTGACGTCGGTACTCGACCCCTCTGTCCCTGCATCGCAGTTGCTTAAAAGGACCCAGCTGCGACCCTCCCTTTCGCTGTTATTCCCTTTCAAGACAGACAGAACGAACCAGATCAGCCCAAGGACCAACATCGCAACCTCACAAACACCTGAACACTCGAAGTCTCCTTCTTCTCTAGCCAAACAACCTCGCCTTCCCACAAACCATCACAATGACTGTCGACAAGGCTTCCACCTGCTGCGGCAAGAGCGCCGAGTGCGTCTGCGGTATGTACACCCTCCTCTACTTTGCACATCCTCGTCGCACCCCCTTGCACGAGGAGCTTCCTCAACATCCCATCAACACACACTCTACTCTTGGAAAACATCCATACCACATTCGCTCGCAACACATTTGTTCACAAGAAGAATTCCAAGCTGACTTAGCCCTCCTCTCGTTCAGCCCAGCAAGCCAAGTGCTCCTGCGGCCAAAAGTCCGCCCTCCACTGCGACTGCAGCAAAGCTTCCACAGAGAACTCCGTCGTCGGCCCGCGCTGCTCGTGCCGTGCCCGTCCGGCTGGCGAGTGCACGTGCGAACGCGCTTCCACCGAGAACACGAAGCCCGCCGGCGAGACCTGCGCTTGCGGAGTCCGCCCGGCCGGTATGTTCCCCCGATTCCCGATATGTTCTTGAGACTCTGTACTGACATTCGCCAGACGCCTGTACCTGCGACAAGGCCGCTGACGGATCCTTCAACCCGAGCGAGCACGAGACCGATTTCACGACTCGTCGGTGAACCCAACAACTTTACTCTGACGGCTTTGATTTGATTGTTTAAGAGAATGGAGTTTGGCGCCACGGATTATTTTCAGCATTTGGTGAAGGGGAACCCGGTGTTGACGGATGATTATGACATGGCCTCTTCCGAGGCGGGGGTTTCCGGCCAGTAGGAACAGCATGAGCCCGGCACAAATATCACAAGCTCCTTCAGCTCGCTTCGGTGGTCTGACCTGCGTTTCTTATTCGACCCGAGGAACATCCCTGGCTTCTTTTGGAATGCCTTATTTGCACTATACGGTCTTGTCTGGAGCATCGCTTTGTACGCGGTGTTTGTATTCGTCTTCCACGTCGGGATCGTACTTGCCCTGGACTGTTATGCTGGATTTCCTCCACGGTTTCCCCGTCTGCCGTGGCGTAAGCCGAGATGGGGCCTTCTTTGCTGGATGGCCAAACACAGTGTCTGGTCGTTTATATACTTCTGGATGTTTTTGCTGGCGAACTTGGTCGGACTTCGGAATGAGCACATTGATGCATGGATTCTGAAGCAGTACCAGCGGAAACCCCTTCTGGCAGACATCAATGTCGTCGTCGGAGAGCCGCATCCCCAAACGCCCAAGCAAACTGTTGAAGCTGTGGCGGCCGATTTGAAGGAGACAGTTCGCACTCGTTATGATGGAAGTAAAGGCAAAAACAGGGACAAAGGGCAAAACAACGGACAAAGCAACGGACAAAAGCAGAAGGCGTCTCGTAACGTCAAGAAGAAAATGCCCAAATTGCAAACATCGATTAACGACGCCAACGGCAATCGAGCTTGAAAAGTGGTTCTAGCAGCGGCACATGGATACCAGATCGCTTTAGAAACAAGCGCTCTTTCTTTCATGATAGCAAGCGATGACGATATTTAATACAGCATTGGCGATCAATTAGCATTTTCTTTGGACTCGTGGTTAATGCTTGACCGCGCATCAGTGGATCCAAGGGAATACGATAAAAGACGGTAAAACTACCCAACGTGCAGCAAAGGGGCGGTCAACGCTGCCACTCCGAGTGCCCCATTGTACCAAGCCCTCCGAGACCCGCAAGGCAGTTTACAGATAGTCATGGCATATCGTTAGCATTGTGTCATGGCTTTCCGCATCAAGCTTGCAGGCACAAACGCGTCTTTCACAACAATGACGCCTCGATGCATAAAGAAACTCGCCATTGGAACACAGTTGAATAACAACAAGTCATAAAAAGAGAGACAGTCGGACAAGGACATGTTAAAATGGCATTCGGTACAATTTCAAGCAATTTGACGGAAGAAATGAGAGCGGACTCGTTGTGGCGTAAGATTCTGCGAGGGGGCCGTCGGGAGACAAGACGACGCGAGGTTTCCGCGACTCACCGGAAGGCCGTGGACCCACCTACCTCGACTTTTTTCTTCCTTTCCTTCTTTTTTTCCCTGAAGGGGTTTTTTTTTGTTTTTTTTTTTGCCTTTCTCTCCTTCCCTTGTCGTCGTAGATTCTGCCGTGAAGAAAGTGCAAGTGCGACGGGGGCGGTCAGGAGCTTCAACAGGGGACGTAGCTTCTCGATTCGACGCAATTGGTTCCAGGAACCGGAGCTCGGGCCACCCCTGTCGCGAGGGACCCAGAAGGGGGACCCACGTAGGTTCCCACCCGATCGCACCAAGAGGCGAGGCCGGCCACCAAAACCGAAGCCAAAGGGGACACGGCGCACTCTGCTGCAGCGCGGCCCAGCGCAGCGAATACGGTACCTGGCGCTAGGTACCTGGCGCTAGGTACCTGGCCTACCTATTCGTAGGTACCTACCTACCCAAGATAGCCCGCGCCGGGAAGCCACAAAGCGCCACCCCTGCTTGGTCAGAATTCCACAGGCCCAAGAAAATAAAGCTGCACCTGGCCCGGTCGCGTCACTTTTCGCCCACGTCCGTCCTCGAAACAATTTCTTTCTCTCCCCAAAAACAAGAACGCCCAACTCTTTCGGATTCTTTTGTTTCCAAATCCATCACCTCAGTCACCTCAATTCGCGTCGTAATTGTTTTCTCTCGCAATTGCCATCACTGAAATACCCCCTTTTACCTTGCCCAGTTCCCATCTCATCATCTCTCTTACACGCGCGTCGTTCCCACCAAGACCCTACACCCTCGTATCATCACAATCACCTAACGATCATGCCTCCCAAGGCCTCGACCAAAAAGGCTGCTGCGCCCAAGGCCAGCGCGCCCAAGAAGGCTGCGACCACCGCCGCTGCGAACAAGAAGGCTGCCGAGGCTCCCAAGAAGACCGCCGCGAAGCCTGTCGCGAAGAAGAACACAACAACCAACGGCGCGACTGCCGCCTCCAAGAAGCGCAAGCTCGCGGAAGAGGAGGAAGTTGACGAGTCTGCCCAAGAATCCGCCGACGAGGAAGAGGAGGAGGCTGAGAAGCCCGCGACCAAAAAGACCGCCAAGAAGGATGCTGAGCCGGCCGCGAAAAAGACAAAGGCTGCCACCGCCGCCGCAAAGAAGAAGGCCGCTGCTGCCGAAGAAACCGAAGATGAGTCCAAGGCCAAGAAGCCAGTGAAGAAGCCTGCCCCAAAGAAGGCCGAGCCCAAGAAGACGGCTGCCGCCAAGAAGGCTGATACCAAGGCCGCTGCCGCAAGCAAAAAGCGCAAGTCTAGCGAAGAGGCCGAGGACGAGAAGCCCAAGGCCAAGAAGTCCAAGACCGATGATGCTGAGGTCGACAGTCAGGCCACTGAGTCTGCCAAGGCGACAGATTCCGCTGACGAGGAGCCCGAGGCTGAAAAGCCTGCCAAGGCCACCAAGAAGACTGCCACTGCCGCTGCTGCCAAGCCCCCCCCTGCCCACCCTCACAAGGTTGGCATGAAGATCAACTCTGCCCCTACACAGGTCCTCGACATTTACGTTTTTGGCGAGGGCTCGTCTGGCGAGCTCGGTCTCGGTAGCAAGAAGCTCGACGGCAAGAAGATTGTCGACGTCAAGCGTCCCAGACTCAACCCTCACCTATCCGCAAAGGACGTCGGCGTTGTTCAGATCACCTGTGGTGGCATGCACGTCGCTGCCCTGACCAAGGACAACAAGATCCTGACCTGGGGAGTCAACGACCAGGGCGCACTCGGCCGCGACACCAACTGGGACGGTGGACTGCGTGATGCTGATGCTGAAGAAGAAGAGGAGGATGACGATGATTCTGGCATCAACCCTCGTGAGAGCACCCCTACCGCTGTCGGTGCTGAGTACTTCGCCCCGGAGGCCAAGTTCACTCAGGTTGTCGCCAGCGACAGCGCCACCTTCGCCCTGACGGAGGATGGCCGAGTGTACGGATGGGGCACGTTCAGAGTAAGTTGGCTTGCAGTCGGATCCCGTCAGGTCCCTCACTAACATGCGTATAGTCGAGCGACGGCATCCTTGGTTTCACCGACAAGATCCAAATCCAGAAGACCCCGGAGTACCTCCCCACTCTGAAGAACATCACCGCGCTTGCTGCAGGCTCCAACCACATCCTGGCACTTGATGACAAGGGAGTCGTCGTGGCATGGGGCTGCGGTCAGCAGAACCAGCTCGGACGTCGTATCATCGAGCGCAACAAGCTTTCCTCGCTCGTGCCCCAGAGCATGGGTATCCCCAAGGGCAAGGTTGATCGCATCGCCTGTGGATCCTATCACAGCTTTGCCTTGGCTAAGGACGGTCGCGTTTGGGCCTGGGGTCTGAACAACTTTGCCGAAACCGGTATCGAGATGGGCGCTGGCGAAGACGACGCCGTTGTCCTGAGACCCACCCTCGTCGACTCCCTCAAGGACTACAAGGTTAAGCAGATTGCTGGCGGAGAGCACCACTCCCTTGCCTGTACCGAGGATGGCAAGCTCCTGACATGGGGTCGTCTGGACGGCCACCAGGTCGGCATTCCTGTCGAGGAGCTCCCTGCGGACAGAGTCATTAAGGATGAAAGCAACAACCCTCGTATCCTCTCGAAGCCGACTGTTGTTGAGGGTGAGTGATTGTGCCTGCTTTGACCAAGACTAAGACTAACAGTCATGCTAGACATTGCCAAGTGCGTGTATGTCGCCGCTGGTGTCGACAACAACTTTGCCATCGACAACAAGGGTGAGGCTCACTCTTGGGGCTTCTCCGCCAACTACCAGACCGGCCAGGGCACGACCGAAGACATTGAGACCCCAACCACCATTGACAACACCGCTGTGCGCGGCAAGAAGCTCGTCTTCGCTGGCGCCGGCGGCCAGTACTCTATCCTGGGTGGTGTTGCCGACGTCCCCAAGGTCAACGGTTTCGCAGCACTAGCAGCCAGCCAGCCGGCAACTGGTGGCTTTAGACCCGTGTTCTAAATCGTCCATTGAGAGGCAACACTCGGTTCGTGAGAATGCATCCCAAGGCTTCAAGGAGAAGCAAGCGATGTATGGATGGTGGTTTCTAAAAGTACACGTATGATGATCGAGTTGGAACCAAGACCACCAGGTAAAGGCGAACCCCGTGGGCGGGGGCTTGGCGTTGGAGGTCAAGCCATACCATATTCAGAGTTGCGAGATTTTTTCGGCTCATTTTTCCGGCATGAGCGTTTACCTACGATACGACATATTCGTATGACATTTTGATATTGGCTTTCGGTTTTTTCCAGCGTCCGAGAAAGCGGACCTATAGACGTTTGACTGTGGCTCCGGCATGGCACGGACGGGACGGGCGAATATGGGAGGACGGTCTCAAGGGAAGTCAGACTCTTCTATTTTATGATAGCATCGGGAGACCCCGGCTCATCTAGGTTCGTCCTGGTCGTGTGTATATGCCTGGTCGGGGGGTTTTGCCGTTATATCAAGGCTCTTGGTTATTGAGACGATTGCGGTCTCTTGTAATACTTTCCGTTCGGCCTCATGGTTTTTGATGCATCCTCTTTCTCCTGCGCTCATATGTATAACATGGAGGACGGTGGGGGAGGGTTTCGGTGTCAGAAACTAGGTATCTTGCATTTTCGCTCATTCGGCAAGGCATAGGATAAGGGTAAGGAGGGCATTGGAATATCAAAAAAATTATTCTGGGCTGCGTCTGAACATTTGATTAGGTGACGCAGAGCATCGTCACGGCACCCGGCTGACTCTTCACCGCCGGCAAGCCGTTTCATTGGTTGCCTCCCTCCTGGTCTATCATGACTCCTTCTTTTTGGACTCCAATTGTAATGTCTTTCCTCCTTTTCTAACCCCAAGCAGACACGTGGGTAGCCGCTGCGCTTTAGCATTGGAGTATTCCTCCGTCCCGGCGTGCTGCTCTACTCGTCTGCTCTCCAAAGAGCTGAACGAGCTGAGCTGAATGTAGGGTGTCGATGTCTGAGCTGATGTGTTCTTCCTCCCCGGCGTCTTTCCTTGCGTCTCTTCTTTCATCCCTTCAGGCCGGCGGCGGCCTTGGCCAGCGACCCGCCACTTCCCCTGGAGCTGAAGATGCCCATGATGCCGAAGCCGACGTAGAATAGCGCCAGAGGGTAGGCGACGAGGCCGCGCATGCCCCTCATGCGGCCGACGGCGCAGAACATGCCCGAGGCCGAGTAGGTGCACCACAGTATGGCCATGGTGGTCAGGACGATACCGAGGGGGGTGTCCATGGGCATGACGATGCCGAAGAGACTGGTAGCGACGAGGGGAAGGAGGCAGTAGCCCAGCACGGAGCTGGAGCGCGCAAAGGTGAGGGTGGCGGAGAAGTGGCCGGTCCGGGAGGGGTGGTCGTGGTCGACAACGGGGGCGCCGGGGTAGCCGCCGCCGACGCCGACGGGACCGCCGTACTGGGGCGTAGCCTGGTGCGACGAGGCCGAGGGGTGGGCGTCGGTCGGGGTCATAAGGGAGAGGATGATGTGCAGCGAGGTGCTGCCGAGGAGGGCGAGACCGTAGATGTAGCCGAAGTGGACCTTGCCGGCGAAGAGGAGGAAGGTGCCGTAAAGGAGGAAGGATAGGAGGGGGCCGGCAAGGTCGCTGTCGTCCATTAGGTGTTGGTCGATGCGGCGGAAGGGGTTGAGGACTGCGAGGGTCTAGGTGGGGAGTTGGTTTGTTAGATTTGTTCTCATCGTCCGAACGAAAGGCTGGGAGAGGGGCCGCCGTTGGCCAGCTGCTGCAGGGGCGGGGAGAGAGCACAGTAAGCTATCGCACCTTTGCTTGGATATGTCCAAAGTTGACGCCCAGCTCCTCGAGCAAGGGCGGTTCGCCGTCGTAGCCCTCGGTCGAGAAGGCCGCTAGCCAGCCGGTGCGCAGGCCGCCCTGCTCGCCCATGCGGCCTGACACGCCGGGGGGTGCGCCAAAGGCCGCCGCTGCGCCGCCGGTGCCAAACTGGCCAGCGGAGGGCTGGGCTCCGTAGCCGTACGAGGCCTGTTGTGGGGTCGCGTGGCCCGAGACGGCGTCGGCGGGGGAGTAGGAGGAGGGGTAGAATTGGAGGTTCTGGGCGCCCGTCCCGGGGCCCGGGCCGTAGGACTGTTGAGGGTAGTAGTTGGACATCGCCGCGGGTGTGCGCGTCGCGGGTGCGCGTCGGGCTGCTTCGAGGCTTTAGGGGGGTTCCGGGTGCGATTGTTAGTTGTGGCTTTAGGTCGTTTGACCCCTGTCTTGGACCGTCTCCGTTTCGAAGGGGGAGGGTTTCTGTGAGGGGATCGAGAGTTGGTCGTTGTCGCTGGGTACGAATCGCGATGGGGTTTCTGGAGTAAACGGGAGGTCGTCGCGGATGGTGGGCTCAAGGGCCTTTTTGCGCCGGAGGGTGGGTTGCGAGGCGGCGCGTGGTTTGGCGTAGGAGAGGACAGGTTGTAGCCGAGCTTGCGATGTTGGAGATGTAGCTTCTTTCGACGTTCACCACGTCAGCCAGGGGCACGAGCTGTGGAGTGGGACCTGGAAATATGTGGGTGCCTGGAATGCAAGGTGTCAGATCAGATCTCTCAAGGCGTATCTTATCGGTGCATCTTATCGATAGACACTGGCGATGAACTTTCCTCCAGTGACAGACAGCTCAAATCGTTCAGAAACCTAACTATTTACGTACCTACTCCAACGAGCGTATCCTTGTACGATATTTCCCGTTTCTCCATTTCGAAAGTGACTGCCAAGTGGGCCAGCAAACTCAAGATGAACTGCCCAACAAATTAACAATGCAACAGGTCTTACAGGAGACTTCACAGTAATGACAAGAACCCATCACACGACATGATTTCTTTCCTGCATTTGGCGAAGTGCACTTTCTGCCCACCGCCTTGCCAAGAAGAGCCAAGTGCTCGCTCCAGGGATTCCCTCTCCCGATCGGCGTCACTAGCCCGGACACCGCATGGACCGGCGTCCATGGCAGTCTTCCGCTTTCTGAGTACAATACATGGCCACGAGACTCAGCTGAGCCTGACGGCAGTGGACTGTGAAGTGGGTTTCGTAAACTTCACCCTCAATGGCAAACAGGAATCTCCTCTTCGGGGCTATGCGAGTCGAGAAGCCGACCATCGTGTGTTGACCCCGGTGGCACAGGTACTACTGTACCCTTCGCTTGCCCACATTGATTTAAAACCCTAGTCAACATTTCATCGAGTCCGCGCCCGGATGTTGTCCGAAGACTCCGAAGACATGGGAGAGGTCCTCAGGACAAACGGGAAAGAACGAGAGATTGCAGACTGCTGCGTGGGGTATAATGTACCTCATTGTAACAAGGTCGAGCGTCCGTAGTCATTAAGTTCATCAGCAAATCTACACCGTACGACATCACCGTCGTAGCCCAGGGGAGAGGGGCCTAATGTCAGCCGGTCCTTCGAATCTCTAGATTGCCGGGATTTCTATTGCGACGGAATCAATGGGGTGTCTTGCGGCTGTGGAGGTTGTTTTCCACCAACGGGAGCACCGTTCGTCTTCGACCCTAATTCGACAGGGGGTTCCCGGATGGTGTCAGATAGAACGCGACGGCCTTGGGCGGGATATGCTTACTAGACTTTGACAACGTACAACTCGAAATGATTGGGCGAGCTGCATCATCAACATGGCCCAGGTAGAGAAGGAAGCTGTCAAAGATGAGAGCTCCCTGTTGACGATGCGAGGCGTTGTATTTAAACTTGATGGCCGCCGGCTACATGATAGACTGCTGCTCATTCTCAGCTCTGTACTTGGATAGCCGCAGTCTCGCATTCACTTGCTCCCTTGTTCATCCTGTGACTTGTTTCTCTGCCCACAACAGCAACTATGGGCTTCTGCAAGTTTATCTTCGCCATCCTCCCGGTAGTTCTAGCAGCCGACCTCTATGTCGCGCCCACGGGCTCCGACAGTGCGGCCGGCACCCTTGCTGCCCCCCTCAAGTCGATCCAAATAGCTGTTGACAAGGCCATCGCCGGGGACACCATCTACCTGCGTGCTGGCACCTACTCGCCCACGGCCAATATCCAGATCACCAAAAGTGGTACCGCGGCCAAGCCCTACACCCTGACGGCCTACAACAATGAGGCGGTCGTCATCGACGGCGAGGCTTTGCCCGGAACCCCTGCAGCTCTCGATGCGTCTCTTCCAAACGCCGACCGAGGTGTCCTCCATATTGAAAAGGCAGGCCGAGACATACGACCCTAATCATAGAGGGCAGCTACCACTAACGCCGCCATGTAACAGGCCAACTACTGGAAGTTCTACAAGCTCACAATCATCAACGGCCCCTACGGCGTCTACCTTCGCGACGGCTCCAACCATTACTTTGAGAGCATCGTTACCCATGACAACTACGAGACGGGCTTTCAGATGCAGGGCGCCCTGAGCAATAACCAGGTCGTCTATCTCGACTCGTACCGCAACCGCGATCCCCGCAAGAACGGCGAGAGCGCCGACGGCTTTGCCTGCAAAGAGGGCTCCGGCACGGGCAACATCCTCAAGGGCGCTCGTCTTTGGGAGAACGTCGACGACGGCCTTGACCTTTGGTAAGTGCTTGAACCTCTTTCCCCTCTCTACATCCAAGCCTTCTCCTTATATAATGATGGGCCGTGGTGGCCCCTATGGCCGGAAGTGGCGTTATCGACCCTTCCACCGCCGAAATCGGCATCGAACCCATTAATGCATCGCTCTGGACTAACAGCGTAACAGGGAGTTCAAGTCACCCGTTACTATTATGGACACCATATCGTGGGGGAACGGCGTGAACCGATGGGGCTTCAGCGACTTCCACGGAGATGGGAACGGATTCAAGCTGGGCGGCGGTGACGCCTCCGACATTGGCGCGGCTAACCACGTCGTCACCAACTGCATCGCCTTCGACAATGTTGCCAAGGGGTTCACAGACAACAAACAACCGGGTAGCTTCCAGTTCACGCGCAACACGGCGTGGAACAACGGCGCCGTCGGCTTCCAGACCATCACGAGCAAGTCAACGCTCAAGGGCAACGTCGCGGCCGTCAACTCCGGGACGACGGCTAAGTCGGGCCAGACGTCGCTCGTCAGCGGCACGACTAGCAGCGGCAACTCGTGGGACGGCAGCACGACCTGGTCCAACGCGAGTTTCAAGAGCGTCGACGTTAGTCTCGTCAAGGGCGCGCGCCAGGCCAACGGCAAGATCGCCGCCAGCAACTTCTTGATTCCCACCTCTGGCGAGGCCGTTGGCGCTACCACCACTTGGTCCTAGATATCTCTCGGCCTAACCTTGGTTGGTATATATTGCGTGGACGCGTAAATAGTTCTCCTGTACATATTTAGCCCGACTGCCGTAGAGCAGAGTATATAAACCCATGAGGTACACCTCTTCCATCAAAGCCCTTTGGATTACTGTTCATTGTCGCGGTAGAAGTCTAACAACTGCGGCTGGGTTTGGATCCAGAGTTGTTGCAATGACTGGGCTGTTCGCTAACGAAACCAAAAGGTTGAGCTGATGACATGGGTCGATGCCCATTTACGATGTACTACGTACGCTAGTGACGGCAGCGTAACCATCGAGAACCCATCAATCACAGTTGGCCTGGGGTTCAACTGTAACGAGCCGTCTACCCTCTGCGTTGTGCATGTACACATAGCTAAGAGGAAAGAAGAAAGGACGGGATTATCTACTTAAGTAGTATTGAAAGTGCCTAGTAAATAGTGTAAAAGCGGATTCAAGAGTAGACGCGCACTTGTCACTTGTTGACGAGAGGAAGTCACTCATCCACAGAGTGGGAAATGAGTTGAGGATGGCATTTCGCCGCAGCAATCCGCCACAGCTGCCGACAGCTGGTAGACGTCAAGTCGCCCAATCAAGTGGCGTGCACTCAAGCTCAAGGACCGAGAAAAAGTTCTCGGCGCACGGGCAAACTCGCCCCTCCGATGGCAACCGCTAAACAAGCCCGGAATTTCTCGTCGGCAAAATCCCCCGGTTCGTGAACTGGATTTTTCTGGACTGCGAGCCAACGCAGCGCCCATCCGGTCCTCCGCACCAAGCCAGCTCTAACGCGCGACATCGCATCCCGGTTTCCCCCCAAGACCGCGCGATCAACCGAACTTGGATTATATAACCCCCTTCTGCACCCGTAATCTATTCCGTGGGCTGCGTTCTAATACCCGCAAACATGGTGAGTCCCCTAGTTTTGCCCCCCCTTTCAATGCGATGCGATGCGATGCGCCCCCCCGAAGCTCCCCTCCACATGTCGCTGTCTTTGAAGCTCTCTGACTGACATGTATCCCGCCACAGGCCTACCGCCTCATCACGCAAGTCGTCTTCGTCGGCACCCGCATCGTCGGCCGTTCCTTCGCCGCCGCTTACAAGCAGGCCCAGGCCTCGTCCGAGTACGCGCGCGCGCAGGCCAAGAACGGCAACGCGGCCGCCGGCACCAAGGGCAACCTGTCGTCCGGCATGACGCTCGATGAGGCGTGCAAGATTCTCGACGTCGAGACGCCCAAGGACGGGGTCCAGAGCGCGGGCAACGTCATGGAGCGCTTCAAGAAGCTGTTCGACGCCAACGACCCCAAGAAGGGCGGCAGCTTCTACCTGCAGAGCAAGGTCTTGCGCGCGCGCGAGAGGTTGGAGAAGGAGATTGGGCCGCTGGTCGAGAAGGAGGAGGTCGAGTCCGAGGTGAAGGAGGGGTTCAAGCCCAAGATTTACAAGGACCGGTGAGCGGGTTGCATTCACGGCGCCGGGGCAGCGGGCGAAAAAGTGACCGACTGATCGACCGACGTACCGGCGGAAGCGAACCCAAAGGACGGGAGGAAGCAAGGCCGGAGAGTGGGCTGTCTGCCAACGCGGACTTCCCCGCTCGAGAGGGAGGACGGCCTTGGGTAAAACAACTGTATTGGAACAAACTTCACTCGACTCCGCATGGCATGGCGTTTCTGGGGACGGATCTCTTTTTTTATTTTTCACAGCGCGGCACCGCCAGCATTGGCATGGTTAGACGATACAAAAAGGGGGTGGTGCTTGCGCGGGAATGTGTTAATACTGTACTATAAGACACGAAGAGCAGAGGCGAGGAGCTGGGTTGGTGAGAAGAGAAAGAAAGAGAGGTCGGCTTAGAGAACGCAGACCTTGTGTACTAGGTACTCAAGAACGAAGTTATCAAACTGCTGGTGGACGGAGTGGGTTGGGAGTGATCGACTTGACGACCAGATGACTGACATTGCAGCAGGTAGGCTGCTGGGCCTGCCAACATGCTGTAAGCCTGATGTGAGCATATGCATCTCCGTTAGGAAGTGCCCTCCAGAGCCAAGCAACTTGCTTGCTACATGTCCCAGCAGCAAGCCATCGCAATCGTTTGAGCAACAAGCACGGTACCAATTCACACCACACACCTCCGATTCTCGGCCAATTTCATCAAATCTCACCCCACCTTACTTACTTACCCAAGTTGCACCTGGCAAGCAACCCCGGCCTGGCACACAGTCAACCAGCCCACCACCAAAACGCAAAAAAGGAACCGATCACGATGAACAATCCCGAATTTGCCCAGAGGCGGATTCGAACCGCCGTCAACACGGATCGCTGTATAGAAGAACCACAACGTATCATCCTAACCAACTAGACGATCTGGGCGAATTGCTGCTGCTTTTCCCTGGTGGGGGGAGGAGCTGTTGGAAGAGCCGGCGGGGGAACGGGTCTATGTTGCGTGGCGTTGCGTAAGAGGGCTGAAGCCGCAGTGGAGCAAGCGTGCGCGGGCTTGCATGAAAGTCTATGGCCACAACAGGTGGCACACCAGAACAAAATAACCGACAGGAATCCGTACAAAACAAAACATCCATAGATAGACTTAGGGAATGCACACATTTCGATCCACGCTTCGCGTTTGCGATACCGTGCCACGAACAGTAATTTGGAGCAGGTGGGAGTTTTTATTAGAGTAATCCAAAGCTGATGGGGATTTCTCGGTTTGGACCACATGGAAAAGGGGAGAGAATGTACTATGTGCTGGTCGTCAGGTTTCAACATCGAGCCTCGAGAGTATTGACGCGAGTCGTGGCCGACTCTCGACGAGGGACTCCCAGTGACGTGGAGACAGCGGATCCTCCTCATCCTGGTCGCAAAGACGGCATGCAATATTCTGCTCCCCTGATACAAACATGTCAAAGTTACCTCACTGTTTGCGATCGGCCTTTCTGGTAACTGAAGCCTAGGAACAGTCAATATTGTTCGATGTTTTCACGGCAGCGTTTCTTCACCTACTGACAAGATAGGCTGCAGTTTTCCCTATAAGGCTGAGCTTCACGGCCAAAATCTTGGGATTCTAGTACAGATGGAAATGAAAGTAGCAAAGGTTCTACATGGAAACAATGTTGCAGGTGATCCCTTGGTCATTCAGTCTTGTCCCATCAGAGCCAAGATGTGAATGAGAGATTCGAGGACTCTCGTATGGAAGCCCAGTCTAGTAAGTTTCGGATGACTTGAATCGTCGTAATATGCCATCAAGACTAAGAAACATCCTTCTCGCTTCCTTCATCTCAAAGGCTCGAAACGCGTATGACTTCGAACGGGACCGCGGTGGGCTTTTTGATGGCCACAGAAGCCCAATACGCTGCCATACCTCGCTGGCGAAGGTCTATCATAACATTCATTTGGGAAAAGGAGTTACATCATCTCAGGAACCCATGTTTCAAAAAGAATAATATATGGATTGAGGAAACGCTGTTTATATTCCCCAGCTGGCAAGACTTTATCTGGCAAGACTTTGGGCCTTTATATAAGCCATTTAGGCATCCTTAGTCAGTTGTGAAGATGATATTTTGCGTGATCATAGACGCTCATGCAGCTAGTAAAGCCCCCCTTAATACTGGCCTTGATGGTGTGCCTGTGCTAACATTGCTCTGATCAAAGACACACTTCTTTGGGTCCTCATGAGAATTTTCTCTTAAGTCCATAAACATAGCTAGAGTAGGTGTGGTAATTAGTTATACAACACACTCGCTTTCATAATGGTCTTGCCGTGAACCAACTTCCGACTGAGCTGTGCACATTCAAGGTTAAGACGCATGCACGAATCGGCAAAGACACAAAGGTGGGACAAGGCCAAGGACAGGACGTCACCACCCCACCTCTGATAGGCTCATCACGTGAACCCCACCTTATCGATAGCCGTAGAGTGCGCGGGAATTCTCGTCCTTGGCGTCGACAGCCCGAATTTTAATTCAGTCGCTTGAGCTTCTTAACGCGTCAACACCAGGATCCACAGCACAACGCGCCCACAATGAGCTCATATCGACCCTCGTATCCGCCTCGAAAAGGCAATGGCGGCTACAACAACGCGCGTGAGAATCGCAACTACGGTCGCTACGATTCGCGCTCATCCCATCACCCACCGCCGCCTGGAGCTGGAGACACCTGGCGCAATCCATGGCCCGAGGACCGTGAGTACCGACGCCATTCTAGCAGATCGCGATCCCCTCCGCGCCATCTCGACCATTATGATTCTTACAGAGGAGCCGATTCAGGCCGCAGATCCGGAGCCCACGATGGCTACAGACCCGATACCCGACCGCCCCAGGGCGACTTCACCTTTCGGATGGATAAGCCCTCAGGTGTAGGCGAGGCCGCCACTGGAGATTCCTACCGCCCTTATCAGGGCAGCGACCGACGCAGGGTTGGACGCGCCCGTGGAGGGCCCTACCGTGGCCGAGGCCGAGGCGCATACCAGAAGATCATCCCGGCCGAGCGCGAGCTCTTGCGCGCGCGTCGCGACGGAGTTGACGAGAACCTGGTCGCCGAGGGCGATGCCGGAATAGTGTACAGAGACATTGACGAGCTATCAGACGACGAAGAGGCTGAGATGGAAATCTCGGACAATTCGGACGATGAGTCGGGCGAGCCTTCCAGCAAGCGCGCCCGCCGTTCTGCCAACGACGATTCGGGCAACAGCGTCCCCAAGTGGTCCAATCCAGACCCGTACACGGCTTTGCCCCCGCCCGATGCTGCCGAGCGGAAGAAGAAGGACATGGTCAAGATGATCCGGAAGGCGCGAGTGGATGATACTGCGGCCGATAAGCTTGCCGCCAGCACCGAGGCAGAGGAGTTCATCTCCTTTGACCTCGATGAACCTGGTGACAACGACAACGATAACGCCGAAGAAGAAGAAGAAGAGATCATCCTTCCTCCATCCGAGCCGCCATCCCCTCCTCCTCCCCCGCCCCCTGGTCCTGCCCCCCCTTTGCAGTTCTCGCCCAATTCCGCTCGAGAGCCTCCCTCTGGACCTCGGGCAGATCGTGATAAAAGACCTGCCGCCAACGCATCGGCTGCATCAACAGCTCCATCCACGCCCGCTACCAACAAGCCTTCTGGCCTGCCTCCCAAGCCCCTTGTCGCCGACGACGCTCTGGGCTCGCGAAAGCGCACTGCTGATGATCACATCAAGCCTCCTACGTATGGTCCCCTGAAGAAGGTCAACAAGATGCCAGTCGGCGGCTCCATCTTGCCGGAATGGCAGATCACCAAGAACGAGGATCCCACCCCCTGGATTCAGACCGACCATTCCAAATCTTCCGATATGAGCGTCTGGTGAGTGAGACTGAGTTCTTGTGGAACACAGCGCCTAATCTCTTCTACAGGCTTCACAAGGAAATCGTCGACTTTTACGAAGTTGTTCGGCCCCGCGACTTTGAGCATGAGATGCGAACCCAGCTGGTGGAGCGACTGCGCAGATCTCTTAGAACTAGCCAATTCTACAGAGACTGCGACGTCCGCCCCTTTGGCTCCTACATGTCCGGTCTGTACCTCCCCACAGCTGACATGGACTTGGTTGTCTGCGCGCAGAGTTGGCTCGACGGCGCGCATTCCAACTTCTTCGGCATCAAGGCGTTGCGAAACTTTGGCAAGTTCCTCGCCCAGAAGAAGGTCACCAGCTACAACAGCATGGAATTTATTGCTAGCGCCAAGGTGCCTCTTGTCAAGTACATCGACAGCATCACTGGTCTCAGAGTCGACATCTCGTTCGACCGCCTTGACGGGCCTCAAGCTGTCAAGACGTTCGCGGAATGGAAAGAACAGTACCCGGCCATGCCTATCCTTGTCACCATGATCAAGCACTTCCTCGCGATGCGTGGCCTGAACGAGCCCGTCAACGGAGGCATTGGCAGCTTCACTGTTACTTGCATGGTTGTGAGCATGCTGCAGCTCATGCCCCAGGTCCAGAGCCGCAACCTTATCCCCGAGCACCATCTGGGCGAGATGATGATGGAGTTCCTCGACCTTTACGGAAACAGGTTCGATTATGTCAACACGGCGATCCGCATGAAACCACCAGGCTACATGCACAAGGTACGTCCAAACAAACGAGCTTGTTGTCAGCCCCGCCTAATCAGTCTTGAATGCAGGCCCGAGTTCGTGAGGTTGTCTACAAGAACACGGATCGTATTTCAGTCATTGACCCCAATAATCCTGCCAATGATATCTCCGGCGGCTCCAGCAATGCCGGTCGAATCCTGGAAGAGTTCAGCGTCGCCCATAAGATGCTGAAGAAGAGAATGAACGAGCTGGCTCAGCAGGGCTCCCGCGCCGGCGGACCCGCCAGCATTCTCGAGACCATCTTTGCCGGTAATTACTCTTCGTTCCGCCTCCAGCGTGCGCATCTCCGCAAGTTGTATGACTCCAGATAATGGGGTAGTGTCAGTGGGTAATGCCAGTCTTGTGTAAGATGGTCCCAGACTCTCGCTCGCAGCATTGATGCAGGAAGGATGGACTTGACATGACACGTCAGAAGGAAGCGAAATATTTCAGGGTATAGGGATGATTGCTTTCATTGCTTAGAAGGGGGATAGCACAACTCCAGCCTGGAGACGGAGTCAAGGAGAGGCGGCTATTTCTTTCACACGATACCCACCCCACCATTTCCCCCTGGTCGTCGGACTCGGGATTGCGCCGTCGAGTTGAACTTGCGCATATTTTCAACTTCTTTTGTTTTGCTCTTTTTGTTTCGCTTTTCTTACTCTTTCGAAATGAGTTGTATGATAAAAAAGCCGAGGTCTGGGGCGGCTACGAGGATTGACTTTACAGGCCCGGTCTCTTCCGCGTGTGTGTCTCGCCACACAGCCGCCCCCTACTCTCTCTCTGTGCGCCAGCTACCACAGCATCGAACCAAGCCCTAGTGGGCGTATCTCAATGAACATGGACTTTTTCTATACTATTCAGCACGCTACGAGCTAACCTGACGCAGTGCTACCGTTTCTATCAGGAGCGGAATGCTGCTTGAGCATGGAGTTGTGCCCCCAGCCTTAGCCCTGGCAGCTCAAGGCTTGTCTGACTTTTCACACTGACCATTCACAGACAACAACGCAGCTTCGCTTGGAGCCTGCGCGCGATGAGGGAGGGCCTGGCGTCTCTGAGATACGGGATGCTTGGACCTGGTACGAGGACTCGCACAAACTCGAAGCCAGCGCTCTTCTGGGTACTGGTGGCTTTTCTCACTGCATTCTGTGCCTTGGGCACGGGTGCGGAGAGGAAACAACAGTATGCGGAGATGGCAAGACGAGCATGTTAGGGAGGAGTCACGGCGGCGGGGGGGGCAGCAGCAGCGGTTGTGTCGCGAAAACGATGGCAGTTCCACAACATTTCTTCAAGTATTGGCGTCAGCGTGAGTATAAATGCCCTGGGGGAGGGCAGGTTTGTGACGTGGGATGTTTAAAGCAAGTCCATGTTTTTCCTTTCAGAGTGCCTGTGTTCGGCCTCGAAAGCCACCGACGACAGTCAATTCCAGCCCGCTTCAAGCGAGTTTGATAGCTTGGCGGGAATGGCGACAGACGTCAAAGAGAGCAGGGAGCGATGGGAGAGTGATTCGTTGATTTACAATGGCGTTGACGACAAGGCCGTATATATCGACGCGATACGATCTCTTCCGTGGCTGGTTTGGTCTCCACGCTCATGGGCACTGGCAAAGTTGGCGTTAGCAGCGCCGCATGGAGTGCATATGCCTTGTTGCCCGAGATACAGGTTTGTCTCACGAAGTCTCTCTTGGTCGCTTACAAACATCAGATGAGGGCAAGAGGGCCTGTTGGCTTGAGACCAGGTTGTCGGCTGGCAGGCTGTGACAAGAAGAGCAGGAGACGTGCAAAAGCTTCACATTAATAACTAGCTTTGTTATTACCATTCGTTACTGCAGTTGAGATCGAAGGTCATCCACGGGTCCGAACAATTGCCGCCGCAGCATCCAAGACAGTATCTGCTACTTCGTTGACAAGCTGGTTGTCGCACTGGCAAGTCCCTGGGGCAACTGTTTGTCCTGGGCTCAATGTCTGCCAAGGTATTGGTTTGTCAAGTGGCCAAAAGCCCAAACAGAAGGCGTTGGTTGTTCTGCCCTCTCTCTTGGCTTTTTCAAGCTCTTTGCTGCAGACCAGCTCACACTTCCTGTTCTGATTTTTCTGGTGCTCGGGCTCCTTGTATATCAAACATCGTCGTTCATTTTCCTTGTGTACCCGTTCGCGGTGGTCGATAGGGTAGTCGGGGGGTGATTCAATTCTGCGTCTGTATCGTCCCGGGCAACGACGTTGACACACTTCTCGGGCGGGACCTCTTCTGGTACGCCCCTAGAAGTACACTCACATAGAGACTCTAAACAGAACCCATATCTGCAGGAGAACTTACAGAGATCACCTGACTTCGTAGTACGATCTTTTCCTGATACACAAACATCCATAATGCGTCTTTTGTTGAGAGCGACGCCATTTTTACCAGGCATCTCCATGACCTTGACACCAGGAAAAGTCGATATGGACCTCGAACCACTGTCTATGACACATTCGCCTCGGCTCCAACCCAGAGCTATCGTCTGGAACTGGCTCAGGTTTTCAACGGTATCAACTGCGATGCCAAAGATTTGATCCGGTGAGCGGTTACCGTCGCAGAGCTCGACAACCGTCTGGATCGACATGGAACCGGTTGCCTTTAGGCGTATGGCCAGACTGTGAAGTGCTGATACAATCGTGGACTTTGCCAAAGCACCTCCGCTCCATACACCGACACTCATCAGCTTTCCCTGGGCGAAGAAAGCGTCCTGAAAACAGTTGTAAGGGTCTTCAAAGAAGCCCTGTAGATCCTTGAGCAACGTAGCGGCCTCGAAAGCATGCGGCCATCCGCCGGCACTGCCAAGAGCAACCCTGACCTTCCTTGGAACTTGGGTGGCATTCGATTTGCAAGCTGAAGCGGCTTTTCTGCCTGATGTCTGGTGCTTGGGGTTTCCCGCGTTCAAATCCGCCACCGAGTTGGCGGCTGGGCGACTTTGCTCGATTGTGCAACAATAGATGGTGTTATTTGAGATGGTGCGATTCGCGTCATCCAAGGGCTCTGCGAGAGGAAGCTGAAGAAGCATGGGCTTCTGGCAACGGCGTAGGCGCTCGATTGATTGATAGCCTGTCCATGTGTCTGGGTTTGTGTGACTGACACAGGGTAGCGGGCAGTCATGTTGATCGGGGTCATCGGTGGTTGCTGCGACGCTTATAGTCACACGGTGAAGAGCAGTGGCTGGCATGGTGTTACTGAGAAAATAAATAACACCTATCGTTAATACCAGGAGGAAAATGAAGTATCTCATTGTCAAATAATATGTTGGATAGGGCCAAGATGGGATGTATTGATGAGAACAGATTGAGACTCGAGTTGTGAAGATGTGATGGACATAATTTCTCCCTTCTTTCTGATTTCGACTCCTTTATACATTGATAGATTCAGGGTGACAGGAAGGTACCCATTCTTCTTCTCCATGTCAGACTTCTTTTCCATGAGGCGAATGAGTTTTGCAAAGCTGTGGTTAGCGAGAGGCTTTAACCTCATGATTTAGAAAAAGTCTTATAAAAGCATGTTCCAACGGCAACGGCGGGTGTCTATCTCATGGTTAGACAAGCCACGTAAACGGCTTCCCAGACCACGTTTACACAGTTATATCTATCCTCTCACCTAGAGAAACTTCTTAGGGATAAGCAATCGCTTTCTTTCTCAGGTTTTGGCGAACAATGCTTGAATGAGCACTGGCGAGTGGCAACCTTGACGACTTGTGACCCTCACGCTCGAGATTCGGTATATGCTCTCTATTATATGACATAAAGAAGATAGGATTGTGACTCAGAGCATAAGGTTCCCGCAACCTTGGTTTAGGAAAGCCACCATCTGCCGCAAAGAGGGTTGAAGCCGGAGAGGTATCTCGTTCTCACCCCATTCTCATCCGAGGTCTTCTACTCTCTAAAACCACTTTTACCTCGGCCCAACACGTCTGGTACAAATACATATTGCTCGACTTCAATTCGACGCAATCAAGGTGGGCTAGTCGAACTGTTCCTAATCACTGATGACTTACATCCTTCGCAGACCGCCTATGCAACCATCCTCCTTACCCTTTTTGCGGGCAGTGGTCTGGCGGCGCCGGTCGACACTTCGACGTCTCCCAACCCTGCCTACAAAGCGAAGAGGCAGGTATTCTGGTTGAATTGCACCACCACCCAGCTTCAAGCAACGTGCGCGGCATTCAATACCAGATGTAGCAATAGCGGATATGTATCAACGGATTACCCAGCCCTTTGCGGCGAGCCTCATGGTTGCAAATGCGAATATTATGGCGGTTGCGACAACATCTGTCGGCAGAAACAGGGAGCGAAGGACGACCCTAAGGTTGCCGAGGGCCTCAAGGCCGAGGAGAAGGGCCAAATTGAAAAGAAGGCTGGGAATTAAGTAGTGTCCAAGAGGAGGATGGGTATAACTACCTCTTGCTGCCAGACCTTCGCTGCGCTTATTTCACATTATTTACTACGACATGTAGACAGTTTTCTATGTGTTCTCGCTACCATGGATCCATGATGATTATATATCCGCACCAATAAAACTAGTCTTTGTCACTACCGGGTAATACAAATGGAACTGGTGCCAAGGGCGGTTCCCCTCAGAAGCCATGGCATATTCATAATCCCTACCCGCCTGCTGGTACTTCCGGCTCTTTCTTATCTACGTGCATGCAGACTAACAAACAAGTTGGATACAGCTGGGTCACTTTCTCTGGCCAGGTTCGTCGCGGCACTTTACCTATTTGGTTGCGCACCCCGAATCTCTTTTCCAACGTATATAAAAGCCGCGTGTCTTGCAACCAGAAGCTTCTTGCTTCTTCCTTTCCTCATTTTCTATCTCCCAGCTCACTTTTGCCTTTCTAACACGTGAACATTATCCTCATCTAAAGATGTCCAGCCCCAGTCAATGCAGCCTTCCGCAACCAGGAAGGAAGCGGATGCAGATGTGGACCTTTGAAGACACGGACGATTCAAGTGGACGCTTAATGCCCATCGTCGACGGCAAATATCACGATCCAGAGACATGGGAGGTCAAGACAATTGCATCGGGTCAGCAGTGTGTTGCGGGACCTCCGAATATCGACCAATACTGGCACAACCTGGTCGCCGGGCCGAATGATAAGTTTTACGCGATGAGAGCCAGTTTCACCAAGGATATCACCGAATTCATGGTTCGCCTTGGGGAGTTTCTCAAGAAGGGGCAATGCAAGATCCATTCCGTAAACGCCAGCGAGTATTCTGTCACTGTCATTATAGAATCGACGCGAAAAAGAGAAGAAGTAACGGCAGATATGACAGCCTGCGGATTGGTTGGACCCATGTCATAGTACTTTTTGTCTTGCCGCAGAAGAGTGATGATAGTATAAGTACAAGCCGCTTGGTAGCCACCCTTGAAAGCGGGTCGCAAGCTCACTATGTCTCAACAGCTTGTTGAAATTGAATGGCTTTTCTCTAATTAGGTGTCTTTCCTATGCGAGATCCATGCTTCCATAGCATAGGGCGGCATGTAAACTGGACTACGTCAGTAATGTTTTCTTTCCTTTTTCTTTTAATTTCTCTCCTGTAATCTATCTAGTAAGCTTATTAACGTGTAGTAATTTTTAATAAGAAGGGCTAGGGTTAGGCTAAATCTTCTGCTTAATTCTAGTAGGCTTGATAGAAAGGATCATATTACCTATACAGCGTAGTACTTCAAGAGACAAAGACAGAATGTGGCTGTGTGGCGAAGCTGCCTGATGTTGTTACACACAGCTAAAAGCCTGTACTCACCCCCTCTAGGCAGATATATGACATAAGGTGGGGGAGGTCGGGGAAGAAGGAGCCTTGCAGCATGGTTGGTGGTGGACCAGAATCAACAAGGTGGACTGGGAGCATCAGAAAAGCCAGGTAATGTAATCAGTTTTACCTAGGTAGATATCTATGTTAGAGGGCTCTTCCATTTGGTCGCCCTTCGGCCCATCCCTCGGCTTACATTGTCCGGAGACCGGCAGAGAAATACCAAATGGAAGCATCAACAGGTGGGCAGGTATGGCAGTGTCCTTGTTTCCTGCATCGTTGGGTCGGGTGTTCGGGGCAAAGCCTCCGTATGGATCGGCCCTGTCACTTGATGAAAAGGAAGCAGCCGGTGCTGACCCCTGCCGGCGGGATCAAGACGGAAAAGACACACGCCACACAATCTGGGGAACGTACCTTTTCGCTGTTGCTGTTCTCGTCAGACGAGCTTTCCAGCCTGACCCCGAGCTTGGCTCCTTTCTTCCTTGTTGCTACGTACCTAGGTACTTATCTACCTTACCTAAGTAAATAATAGTAGGAAGGTAGTTGTCATTCTGTATCCGTCATGTCCCCACCCGTGTCCACGGTCGGCCAACCGCATCGCACCGCATCGTGAAGATACTCGTTTCCAGGCGGACGGAGTGACACAAACATCGAGCAAGGAAATTACGCGGATGGAGAGATATTCGTCTAATATACCAGCCTCTCACTGCACGTGGAGTTTGGTATTCGTGCTCAAAGAAATATATATACTGTACCTACGTAGTAGAGCGCACAGCATGCGACTCACACCGCTCCAAAGCCAAGAGAGGCCAAGCCTTGTTGTCGCCCGTATGGCAACTGGGTTATGGTTTCATTTTCTTATCTTGATCGCATCAACAGGTACCGAGTGCTCGTACCTCATCCCATCAAGCTCACCTGACAGCATCGGCCCCTGTTTCCCAGCTTGGTGCCTTCTCCTTCTCCGCTTTCCGTCTAGTCATACAACCAACCCGCGCGGATCAGTGGTACTTTGGCTTTCATCTCCTGCTTCTCCATATTCGCGACTGTTCTGTTCTCCATCTCCCCATCTATGCAGAAATACCGTTTCGGGCTCACTGGCCCCCTCTTGTCGCCATCATCGTCGTCTTTGTAAACGGACCGATGACCCTGGTATCGCGGTTGACTTCTCTCTGGTCGTCAAGATCCCAGAGGATTGATCGCCCACACCTTGGCTGCCTGTCTCCGCATCTGCTTCTACCTCCCCCCCATCTTACACCACGGGACGGGCAATCCTCCGCATCACCCTTGTCTACCCCATATGCGCCAACCCTTTGCATTCGGTCCGTCCAATCCCTCTGCCGGGGCCTTCCCTTCGGTCACCTCGCCCGACCAGGCCAATGTAAGTCGGTCCATGCCGCGTCCCGGTATAACGAGGTTTTGTGTTGTTGTCACCATGCGACTCGGAGCCCACTACATGAGACCACCACAGCAAGCCCCCGGAACGCGTCCAGGTGGTTGCAGTCGTACCAAGCATTCGATTCGTATACCTCACTCTCTACATAAAGTTCCCCTTGTGTCCACCTGAAAAATGGTCCAAATCTATGAGTGAGTCACTTCGTTGACGCATCCAAACCTGGCAACCTCATCTCGCCCTACCGAGACAGCACGGATCAGCGAGAAACCACTGATCAACAACACCAGAAGACTCGCCATCGTGCGACAGCCGCCACCATGTATCAGGCGCAAAACGTTTACTTTATCTGCGGATTCGCCGCCATTGGTACGTGACCGCTCTCTCTTTTCCGTGTTACCCACGCTCTCCAGATCACCCCTTCTTACCGCGTTTACCGCGCCCAGGTGGCGGTCTCTTCGGCTTCGACATCAGCTCTATGAGTGGTGTCCTCGGGACCGAGGCCTACAAACGCTACTTTGGCAACCCCGTCTCGTACTCTCAGGGCGGCATCACCGCCTCTATGCCTGCCGGCTCCCTCGCCGGATCCCTCTGTTCCTCTTTCATTGCCGACAAGTACTCCCGTAAGGTCGCCCTCCAGTTTTCCTGTATACTTTGGGTCATTGGTGCCATTCTGCAATGCGCTGCTGTCAATGTCGGCATGCTTTGTGTAGGCCGTGTCATCGCCGGCATGTGTGTCGGTATCGCTTCCTCCATCGTCCCCGTTTACCAGTCCGAGATCGCTCCCAGGGAAATCCGGGGTCGTGTAGTCTCGCTCCAGCAGTGGGCCATTACCTGGGGTATCCTGATCCAGTACTTCATCCAGTACGGCGCCGCCGAGGGTGTCGGAGGCGGCCCTACCGACCCCAACCAGCCGACCGCTGCCTTCCGTATCCCATGGGGTGTGCAGATGGTCCCCGCCGTCGTCTTATTCATCGGCCTCTTCTTCTTTCCATACAGCCCGCGTTGGCTTGCTAGCAAGGACCGCTGGGATGAGGCCATGCAAGTTCTCGCCCACCTTCACGGCAACGGCGACGTCAACCACCCCAAGGTCCTGGCTCAGTACCAGGAAATTGAGGAGGCCCTCCGCTTCGAGCGGGAAGAAAACATTAGCTCTTTCAAAGGTCTCGTTGCGCCCCGTATGTACAAGCGTGTGCTGCTCGGAATGAGTATTCAGATGTGGTCCCAGCTGAGCGGCATGAACATAATGATGTGTAAGTGGCTCGACTTGACGCCGGACCCTCTGTCTTGATGGACTATCGCTGATATTCTCTGCCTTCAGATTATATTGTCTACATTATGCAAGGCGCTGGTATCGGAAACCCGCTATTGACAGCCTCCATCCAGTACATCATCAACGTCGCCATGACTTTGCCTGCCATTATCTACATTGACAAGCTTGGACGTCGTCCCTTGCTCGTAGGTGGATCTTTTATGATGATGACTTGGCTGTTCATCTCTGGCGCCCTCCAGCAGTACTACGGCGAGGCCAACACTGACGAAACGCGCAACTCTCTCAACGAGTCCGTCTCCTGGATCGTCAAGGACCAGTACTCCGTTTCTGCCGCCATCGTCTCTTGCTCCTACCTTTTCGTGGCGACGTTTGCAACAACATGGGGTCCGGTTAGCTGGACATATCCTGCCGAAATATTCCCCAGCAAGATTCGCGCCAAGGCCGTTTCCCTGGCCACGAGCACCAACTGGTTTTGGAACATGGTCCTGGCCTTTGCCGTTCCGCCCCTGTGTAAGTGATCTATCCTCGCCATGTTCCGGTGCCAGTGGCTAACCAGGGGTGTGTAGTATGGAACATCAACTACAAGATGTACTACATCTTCGCCACCTTCAACGCCCTCGCCTTCCTTCACACCGCATTCTTCGCTCCTGAGACCAAGGTCAGCTCCGCCGTGGCCTGCTTCCCTTCTCGTACTGATTTCTTCTCCCAGGGCTTCACTCTCGAGGAGATGGATGATGTCTTCAACTCCGGTCTCCCGGCGTGGAAGAGCCACAAGGCCAGGTCGCGCCTCGACGATCTTGAGAACGAGATTGCTGCGGGAAACATCAAGGTCGGACGCTCCGTCGACACTGCCGGAACCAAGAAGGACGTTTCCGAGGCAGAGAAGTCTAGCATTTGATCCTGTTCTTCTACGATTCTTATGTCATTCTAGTTATCAGCACATGTCGTGTTACCGTGACGGGGTGTGTAAAAGAAACTTCTCGTGTCGAACGAACAAAATAATGGGAGGAGAGCGAAGATGAGCGAATAAGTTGATATGGAAGACACCAGGAGTTGTTTATGTGCTCGGAGGCATTGTGTTCGAGAATCGCTCGCTATGAAAAGCCGAAAACTTCCATTAGATCTCAACAACAGCTGGGTAGTCTGCGCGAAGATATAATTCCACACATCTCAAGCCACGTCATGAATCTTATCATAATACAAAAAAAGGGTCATGCACAACGGGTCCTTACCGAATCGTCCACGGGGACCACTTCGCTCTAAAGGCGCCGTTGGAACAAGTATCAAAGAACCTTGTATGTCGATTCCAGCACCTAACCGGCGCCGTGTTCATGTTCGCTCGTCTCTCTAGGTACACTTCAAAGTGAAGAGCAAAAGATTACACCCGCACTCTGCTACTTCCACCCTTCTACCCCCAACGACGAAACCCCCGCCCTCCCCTTAGAAAACAATACCGCCCCCGTCGACGACCAGGTCGCTCCCGTTGAAGTAGCTCCCGGCCCGCGAGCAGAGCATGACGACGGCGCCGGCGATCTCCTCGGGCATGCCCATGCGGCCCGAGGGGTTCCTGCTCGCCCAGATCTCGCGGGCCTCGCGCAGGCCGTCGCCCTCGTTGAGGACGGTGTCGACGTAGCCCGGGCTGACGCTGTTGACGGTGATGCCGTAGCGGGCCCACTCGGCGGCGAGGCTGCTCTTGAGCTGCAGCAGGGCGCCCTTGCTGGCGTTGTAGGCGACCTGGGGCTGGGGGAAGTTGACGCGGTGGGCGGAGATGGAGGCGGTGAAGACGACGCGGCCGCCGCGGCCGGCGCGGACCATGGCGCGGGCGGCGGCCTGGGCGCAGACGAAGGCGGCGGTGGTGTTGACGTCGAGGACGCGGCAGGAATCGGCGGGCGGGGTGTCGAGGGCGTGGGCGCAGGAGACGACGCCGGCGAGGCAGACGAGGTAGTCGAGGCCGCCGAGGGCGCGGACGGCGTGGTCCACGGCGGCGGCGACGGCGAGCTCGTCGGCGACGTCGACGGCGCGGGCCTCGACGGTCGCGAGGGGGAACTCGGCGCGCAGGGCGGCGACCTGGGCGGCGGCGGCGGGGGAGGCGACGTCGAGGTCGAGGAGGAGGAGGGCGGCGAGGCCGTGCTGGAGGAGGGCGCGGGCGACGGCGCGGGCGATGGCGCCGGTGCCGCCGGTGATGATGGCGGTGCCGGGGACGGCGAAGCGGGTGGCGGCGGTGTCCTGGGCGGAGGCGGTGCGGAGGGCCGCGCCGGGGAGGTCGGCGAGGCCGGTGGCCAGGGTCATGGCGGGGAGCTGGCGCTTCGTGAGGTCGGCGCGGGCGGCGGAGGGGTCGGCCATTGTTTTTGGAACTTGGGTAACCGGTTTTGTTGGGGACTTTTTTTTTTTTTTTTTTGGGTGATTCGGTGGTTTTGGGGATGAGACTTTGTAAGAAAGGTTTGAAAGGGGGCGACGTGGGTGTGTGTGAGATGCTCTATGGAGTCAACAGAATGGTAACGATTAGTAGTGTATGAAGAAGGTTCACCTTGTTCTTCTTTTATCGAAAGTTTTGGCTTTTATATACAAATTCTTCCCTAATGTCGAACGAAAGCCATCCTGAATCCCACCGGGGTCATCCGGGTTTTCTAGACGTCGTCGGCAGTGCGGGGTGACACGACGCCGTGCGGTGGTGGGGGGCGGGATGGGCGTCTGGCGGAGGACTGTCGTCCGATGCGGGGGCCCGACGGAGGCGGCGGTGGCGGGGTTCCGAGTGCGGGGGTGCTTGGTTGTGGATGGCTTTCGTACGTCACGGCGCGTGGGGGGAACCGTGAGATGTACTATGCATGTCTCGGGATGGTACAGTTTGGACCAACGAGGGTCGAGGGGGGGTTGCGTTTTGGGAGGGGTGGCATCTCCCGGTTGAACGAGGTACATCGGGGCATTGTCAAGCGGGCGAGGACGGCATCGTCTATATATCTATAGTTGACCCCCCCCCCCCCCCCCCCCCAGCTTACCTACCTTGCGGTACGGTACGGTATGTACCTGTCACGGAACTGAAAGTGAGACAAGGTAAAGAGACAGATGATTCTCGTCATGTACAGACGCGTCCTTTGTCGCCGCGTCTATTAAATTACGTTATATAAGAGAAATCTATGTGATGAGGAACACTATTTTGGGACAACCCCACCGACTGTCATGCGATGTCGCTGGATGCGCGCGCAATGAATGCTGTCTCTAATCTCGCTTCACTTCTTTTGCCAAAGGAAACGACAAACATACACCAAAACTCTTTTGGTTTTTCGATTCGCTCATCCCACTCCCCCCCCCCCCCCCCCCTCACCTGGACTCCGTTGGAAAAGAATCTGTGTTCCAATAGCCGACGAAGCCGTCGAACGGTCTGGCGGATCAGGGAAAAACACTCATGCCAATGCTCGGAAATCAACAAACAGTAAAATAAAATAAAAAGTGTCCATGTCGGACTGGGTATGAATGCAATTATCTGCGGTTGAAGTTCAAGAACTTGCTCTGTAAAAAAAGGGTTGTCAGTGTCTGCTTGAGAAAGGAAAGACGCGAAACGGGGGGGGAGCTTACAGCCATGAAAAGGATGATGAGGTTGCTGCCGACAAACGACGCAAAAATACCAATATCCCTCCAGCGGTGATTGAAATCCATACCCAGGGGCTGGTAGAACTCGTCGCCGACCTTGTAGGCGCAGTACTCGCAGCTCGACGTGTCGTTGTTGGCAAGGTACCCGGCCCCGCCGTTGTCGAAGAAGGGCTGCATGTACTCGCCGCACGTCTGGCCCTGCGGCGCCGTGAAGGGGTTGAACTCGGCCTGGGAGCAGACGACCTTGAGGTCGTGCAGCGCCGTCACGACCATGCCGCCGATAAGGCGCGTAAAGGGGTCGAGCTGGTAGAGCCAGGCGCGCCAGAAGCCCGGCATCTGCGGGGCGGGAATGGTGACGCCGCAGAAGAGAGCAAAGGTGATCATGAGGAAGGGGTCGAACTGCGACGAGATGAAGGGGCTGGGCGTCATGGAGGCGAGGGCCTGGCCCAGGGAGACGGAGAAGAGCTCGGTGATGAGGATCATCAGGAACTGGTACCCCGCGCGGGACGAATCGAGCTGGAAGCCCGGCATGTAGTACAGCGGCAGGAAGAAGGCGACGGCGCACATGATGGAGTACGGCAGCTCGGCGACCGTCATGGCGGCGGCAAAGGTCAGCGGGTTGTACATCTTGGACGACGACTCGCGGAAGAAGAGGGCGCGCTTGACGTGGAACATGATCTCGACCTGGCTGATGATGAGGGCCGGCAGGACCGTCACCTGGAACATGACAAACACCTTGTACTGCAGCGAGCTGCGGCTCTGGTCGAGGTTGAGGTAGGTGAGGCCGGTGATGAGGGCGACGATGACGTGGTTGAAGAGGCGGGTGAAGAGGTAGTTGGGGCTGCGCCAGAAGCTGAGGTTCATGCGCTTCACCACCACCTTGAGCTGGTGCCACTGCGGGCTGGCGTACTCCTTCTCGAGGTCGTGGTTCGTGGTGCGGTCCGCCGCCATGCGCTGCTCCTTCAGCTGGCTGATGGTGTCTTTGATGTTGGCAAGCTCGGCGCTGTCCTCCCAGATGTCGGCCCAGTCCTTGTTTCCGACGCGGGGCGCGGAGCCAGCGCCGATGGCCTCGAGCATGTACTCGGCGACGTTGTCCGTGGGCCTGGCGACGGCGCCGTGGCGCTTCAGGTAGTCGCGCAGGACGACGGCGTCCTGGCCAATGTCGCCAAAGTAGACGGTGCGCCCGCCCTTCTGGAGGAGCAGGAGACGGTCAAAGTTCTCAAACAGGGCGGCGTTGGGCTGGTGGATGGTGCACAGGATAGCCTGTCCGGCGGCGGCCAGCTTCTTGAGGAAGCGCACGATGTTGAAGGCGCTCTGGCTGTCGAGTCCGGAGGTGGGTTCGTCGAGGAAGAGGAGGAGCTCGGGCTTGGCGGCCAGCTCGACACCGATGGTGACGCGCTTGCGCTGCTCGACCGTCAGGCCGAACTCGGGGGATCCGATGATGCAGTCGGCAATGTGCTCCATCTCGAGCAGGGCGATGATCTCCTCGACGTACGAGAACCGCTCCGGGATCGGGGTCTCGTAGGGCTGGCGCAGCAGAGCGGAGAAGCGGAGGGCCTCGCGGACGGTCTGGGTGGGGTCGTGGAGATCGAGCTGCTCGGCATACGAGGTGCTTCGCTGGAACTGCTTTCCGGGCTTGATGCCGTCGACGAGAACGTCACCGTGGATGACACCAATGTTTTTGCGGGACGCGAGCACGTCGAGAAGAGTGGTCTTGCCCGCGCCGGAAGCGCCCATCAGGGCCGTGAGCTGGCCGGGCTTGACGTATCCGAAAATGTTGTTGAGCAGGCGACGGGTTCCTCCGGGGACGGGGACGTCGTAGCTGAGGTTCTCCCAGGTCAGGACGGCCTCCGACTTGATGGTGAGATCGGAGCTCTCCTGCTTGTCGCCACGGCGCTTGCCGGCTCGCTTCTCGAGGAGGGCCTCGTTGAGTTTCTTACGCTCCTCGTTGGGCTTCTGGTAGACCTTGGCCGAGTTGCCCTTGTTGCCAAAGTTGATGAGTTCGCCGAGGGTGACGTTCATGATGAGGAAGAAGACGATGAGGGAAAAGATGATGCCCCAGTTGCGCCACAGGTCGCCCTTGAAGTAGCTGAACGCAGAAGCAATGTAGGCCGCACCGTCGACGAGGGTGGTGCCGGGCTCGGAGCCGGGAAGGGTGCAGACCTGGTGGTTGATGTCGCCGTAGCCGGGGCCCGACGGGATGAGCGACTCGCCAGAGCAGGTGAGCTTCACGCGGGCGAATTCGTTCTCCATCATGGCGCTGAAGGCGAGACCGAGGGCGTTGACCCAGTAGATCCATCGGATCCACTTGTGCTCCGACTGGTACTGGATGAGGTAGCCGGATGTGACGACGAAGAAGGTGATGAGCACGACGGCGAACTTGATGGCGTAGTCGAAGTCGGGACTGATGCAGCCGATGATGCGGAAGAACAGGGTCATGGCGATATTTCCGGACAGAATCATGAAATAAAATGTGAAGAAAGCCCCGGCGTCGCGGACAAGGCCCGACATGAAGTAGACGATGATGGAGAAGACCAGAATCTGGGTCGCTGCGAAGGCCTGGTCGACGATGATCTGGGCAATCCAGAGCGCGGAAGGTCGGTGGAAGGCGTACGCTTTGTGCTTGTTGACGATGGCACGACCGGTCATTGTACTTCCAAGTTCCGAGAAGGCCTGAAAGGCGTTGAACAAGAGCGAGATGAACATGAGACCACCCTTGCTGAAGGCGCTGGCCGAGGTGGAACCGAGACGGAAGAACAGAGTGCCGAGGACGATGGCGATGACGATGGAGCGGACCCAGGAAAGAAAGAGAGAGAGGCGGTCCTGCAGCTTGAGGACGAACTGGCGCTTCATCAGGGCCCACACCTGCAGGTGGAAGCCGACGGCGTAAACGGACTTTTTGGAGGAGCCGCGCTTGGCCTCGGTGACGGCGACCTGGAAGTCCTCATGCTTGGCCGTCTCCTGCGCGAGGCTAGCCTTGTACTCCTCCATCTCGCTGTCGAGCTGCTTCTTGAACTTGGAGGCCTGGAAGGCCTCGGCGAGGGTCTCGGGGCTGTGGGGCGCGTTCTCGGACGAGCGGCCGGGGGCGTACTCTCGCTCGAACTCGTCGGTGCATCCGGTGACGTAGTCGGGGGTGGTCTGTCTGGGGCGGGGCGCGAAGCCGAGACCCTCAAAGTAGGCGCGGGCCTCGTTGGTGGGGCCCAGGTAGACCTGCTTTCCGGCGTCGATGACCATGACCTTGTCAAAGTGGTTGTAGATGTTCTCGGAGGCCTGGTAGAGGGAGACGAAGGTGGTGGTCCGGTACAGGTTCGTCTGGACGCGCAAGGACTTGACGAAGTCGAGGGCGGTACTGGCGTCCAGACCGCGCGTGCTGTTGTCCCAGGAGAGGACGCAGGCGTTGCTGATCATCATCTCTGCGATGGAGACACGCTTGCGCTCGCCACCGGAAACACCGCGCACGAAGGCGTCACCGACGACGGTGTGGCGGGTGTGCTCGATGTTGAACATCTTCAAGAGGGTGGAGATGACGTGCTTCTTGAAATCGGTCTTGGACAGGCCGGCAGGACGCTTGGCGGGGAGCTTGGTGTCGAGAGCGAAGCCCAGGGTCTGCTCGACGGTGAGGGTGGAGTGGTGAATATCGTCTTCCTGGTTGTAGACGGCCTCACCGCGGTACTGCTTGAACTCGGCGGCAGTGAAGGGGCCGTAGAGCACCTCACCATCGATGCTGGTGTATCCATCTCGCCAGTTGGCGATGGTCTTGAGGAATGTACTGCAGCCCGAGCCGGGTTTACCCAGGACCAGGACCATCTCGCCGGGCTTGCAGACACCCTTGAAGCTGTCCAATAAGGTAGTCTCGACGCCCTTATTACTCAGTCCTAATAGGTTCTTGATCGGGGTGACGTAGTCGACAAAGTTGACAAAGGCATCGGGGAACGTCTGGACATAGTTGGTGGTGCCGCCCATGCCCTTGACGGTGAGCCCGTCCCAGTAGACGCCGATGTGCTTCGGTCTAATGCCGGCCTGGCGCTCGGCCTCGACGCCGCCGCGCAGGACGGCCTCTAGGTCAAACTGCTCACCTTCGGTGTCGGAGGAGGGCGAGGCCGAGTCGACGTTGGCGACGGCCTTTTCGACGTCTTCGGACTTGTTGCGGCTGTTGCGACTGTTGACCCTGCTTGCGCGCGACAAGCCAGACAGCTCGCGCTGCAGGTCAGCGAACTCGGCCTCGGCCTGGTGGACCGAGACGCCGGTGTGGATGGCGCTGAAGCCATCGGGGTTGTTGCGGCGGGCCTCCTCTCGCTGGTTCTCAGAAGTATCAGTGGCGGTCGAGGTCGAGGATCGCGGGGCCGGGATGGCGTCGGCCGTGTTCTTCTCGTTGACGGCGGGGGTGCCTTCGGCGACAGCCTCAGGCGTCTTCTCAAAAGCCTGGTCCGCCATTGGACCGTCGGGCCGAGAGAATGTTCGCTTTTGGTCGTTGTCCACTGCGAGGGTGGTTCGGTGGTGGCGTGTGGGCTTTTCGGGATGGTGGGTTTTGGCAGCCGCGGGTAAGAGAGCGAGAGATTGTGTTGTGTGGTGTGGGAGGTGAAATATTGATTATTACAAGAGCGGGCGATGATCCAGATGGCCGGGAAGTGGCGGTGGCTGGCCCGTGCCGATTAGGTGAAGGTGTGTGTTGTAGTGGAGGTACTGGGATGCGTACCGTTGGGTTGTGAGGATCGCAATCGAGGAAGAGACAATGAGTCGGGGAGCGTGCCGTATCAAGGAGATGAAATAGTTGTCAAAGGGTTGGTGGGGGTCGAGAAAGAGAGAGAGATAGAGGGTGTGGGCATAAGAGAGCGGTGATTCGACAGGGAAAGTCGTATTAGACCGGTAGACTCACAACGACCGTCGATCCGAGCGAGTGATTCGTCGAACGACAAGAGATGGGAAGAAAAAAGAGAGAGGGAGGGGATGAAAAGAAAGCTTGTTGATCAGAGAGAACAGTTGACGACACAAGACAAGCAAAGCAAAGCAAAGCAGAGCAGAGCAGAGCAACACAGCGCAGCGCTACCTACATTAGGGGGGTGGGACGGGGATAGAGAGACGGATTTAAAAAAGAATAAAGAGGGACACCCCCCCCCCCCCCTTGGCATGCTTGGCCGTCCATCGTTGCTCTAGTCGGATCGACTTCGGGAGCCAAACCAGATGAATATTACCAATCAAGCATCCATGACAAGCTGGGCCGGGGTTGAGGCCCGGATGTAGGACATGTTAAGCCCGCGCGGTGGGTACTCGAGGCACCCGGCAGGACTCCGTTTCTGAGCTGATGCTTGTCAGGGCGGCAGGCCGGCCTTGCATGCTGTCCGTATCCGTGACCCAGGCTCCAAGTCGATTTGGAGGAGTGGACAACGGAGTGGACAAAAACTCCGTCTATACTCGACCAGGGGGGCAGACTGCATGCAAGGGCGCAAGAGCAGGCAGGGTAGGCTGGTATCTGTGCTCTCTACAGAGTACGCAGCACCTAAGTGTGGACATGGGATTCCCATTACTGCGTATTGCGTACTGTGCGGTTGCTCCCAGCACCAAGGACGGCGTGCAGATGCGACCAGGGCAAACACACACACACACACACGCGGCAGGGCCATCGCGAAGACCCATGTTATGTGCGGGCGGGTGCGGCGAAAGTCCGCCGCTGGTAAACTGTCCAAGAGACCCAGACCCTGTCGTGGGTATTGGTGTGAGGGTTTGTGTGTGTGGATTGGTGGGCGGAGGCATGGTGCTTCATGAGCCATGTTGAGCCATCATGATACTTGCAAGGTCACAAACCGAGAGGGCGGGAGAGCTCGAGGTCGATCGGTGCGGGAGCCAGAGACGGCAATTCTTGCAGCATCGCAGACTGAGCCGATGAAGAGAGTGCGGCATGACAGCGCCAAACAAACGGATGGCTCCGCTCACTCACCCACCCATCTTGGACGAAGAGGAGGCGGTCAGCATGGGGGCGGGGG